>JAOUZG010009324.1:1811503-1823135 GCA_026289955.1 Argiope argentata
CCTGAATAATAATCATTAGTTAAATATGCTAGTATCTTGTATACATACGTTAAATATTATTTGCTTTTATTTTAGGTAGATCAAAATAAAAATTATAAATTAAAAAAAGTTTTAGTTTCTGAATTATATTCGTTAGTTAAAAATACCGGTATCTGATTTATATCTGTTAGTTAAAAATGCCAGTATCTTGTAAGAATACTTATAGGATTTCTCTTTACAAAATAACCTTAAGATAATTATAGTCACAGTGAACATGGCCGGTTCGAATGCTTTAACTAGTTTCTCTCTAGTCCCTTGAATTTCCCGATGACAAAGCGTAAAAATATTATTCGCGTTTATTTTAGGTGGATCAAAACCAAAATTATCGATTTAAAAAGTTTTAGTTCCTGAATAACATTCATTAGTTAAATATGTCAGTATCTTGTATACATACGTTAAATATTATTTGCTTTTTATTTTAGGTGGATCAAAATCAAAATTATAAATTAAAAAAGTTTTAGTTTCTGAACTATTTTTGTTAATTAAATATGCCAATGAATTATATTTGTTAGTTAAAAATGCCAGTATCTTGGAGGCATAAGTTTATTATTTGAGAGCATGGTTTTGTATTTCTGTCGGTACTCTTTACAAAATAACCTTAAGGTAATTGAGAGGTAAGGTAATTACGGTTATTGATTAACAGAGAACATGGCTAATTCGAATGTATAAACAATTTTTTTTCTTGTCCCTCCAGATATTTCCAGATGACATAACGTCAAAATATTATTCATGTTTATTTTAGATGGATCAAAATTAAAACTATAAATTAAAAAAGTTTTAGTCTCTGAATTAAATTCGTTAATTAAACTTGGCAGTATCTTGCATGCATACGTTTAGAATGTGATGGCACGGTTTTGAATTTTGTAGCAGCTATTTTCAAAATAATTATAATTACATTGAACATGGCTGATTCGAACGTTTTCTCTTGTCCCTTGAATTTCCTGATGACATAAAGTTTAAATATTATTCGCGTTTGTTTTAGGTGGATTGAAACCAAAATTATAATTTAAAAAGTTTTAATTTTAGAACTGCATTCGTTAACTAAACATGTCAGTATCTGAGTTATATTCATTAGTTAAAAATGCCAGTATCTTGTACGCATTTGAGTGCATAACTTTGAATTATTGTTGCAACTCAACAAAATAACCTTGAGATAATTATAGTCAGCAAACATGGCCGATTCGAACGTTTTCACTGGTTTTTCTCTATCCTTTGAATTTCCTGATGACATAATGTTAAAATATCATTTGCATTTATTTTATGTGGATTAAAATCAAATTTAAAGATTAAAAAAAAGTTTCAGTTTCTAAATTACACCCATGTCCATAAATGAAGCATAATTCAAAATAGTGCGGAAATCGAACTCTAAAATATATACATCACCCATATAATTGCTACAAACAACTTCAAAAATCGTATGCAAATTGCAGGAAGCCGCCAAATGACACCAACAGTGTACCACAATGACGTGAGGGTAAGAGAGTGATGTATAAGGAATACAGGTAAAGAAGTATAATTGTTCGCTAGTTCTTTATAAGCCTTTCAGTGCGATAACCACATGATTATGACAGAAAAGACCCATTTGGATGATTTTTTACATGATATAATTATTGGCCGTTTGGTCCAGCTGGAAGTATCCCAGGAACTTGGAATCGTTCAGAGTGTCCTCTCCAGACTTTAGCAACGATTCTAAGATGATGGTAATGTGAGTAGACGTTACAGCACGAGTCCCTTCCGAGTTACAACGCATAATGAGGATCGGTATTTGGCAGTTACTGAAAAAAGAAACAGACTGGACACAGCATCATACTTGTCTTATCTGCTCTCTTCAGCCACTGGTGCACCAGTTTCAAGGGAGACCGTGTACAGTAAGATAGATTGTCTATACGCTTGTAGACCTGTTAGATGTGATCTTCTAATTGAGATTCATATAGCAGCAGTCTGAATCTCACCGGACTTTCACGTGTTACCACCAAGAGAACATCATTTAACAGCACCGTTATGGTTGTGCAGGATTGCTCTTTTGGGGAGGAATTATTCTGGGTTCCAGAACTGACCTACTTGTTTAAATTTGAACCATGACAAGCCAAATCTAACGGGACGTCATTCTGGAACAACATGTACGTTTGTTTCGAGGCGTCATGGGCTCAAAATTAATGTGAATGGATGACAACGCCCGTCCTCACCATGCAAACATCGTAAACGAATGCCTCCGATATGAGGGTATCTCCCGTATGGACTGGTAAGTATTCTCACCGGACTTGAATTCATTAGAACATGTGTGGGACATGCTTGGTCGACGAGTTACAGCCTTCCAACCACCTAGTACATGTGTACGGAGTTTCGAAGAGCATTGTAGGATGAATAGTGTAATATTCCCCGAGATCAGATCGATACTTTGATACTCAGCATGTCTAGGCAGTGTACTAACTGTACGGTATCGCTTGAGAGATGTATCTTGCATTCCATCATATCAACCATGTAATATTGGGGTTTGTAAAAAGGTTTTTTTTTGTAAAACTCTGTTACTATTTGAGAAGTATATAAATATTAGATATTTAATCTGTGCATTAAATCTTATCTATTTAGTGTTTTGTTTTGTAGTAATCGTATTTTTGGCGAAAGTTTCATAAGTCAAATAACATCCTTCGGACATGAATAATAACTTTTGTCTAGTGGCTATGTTATTCAACTATAAACCTTAAAGTTGCGAGTTCAGTCCTAGGAATATAAAATACCTTTCACCACATATTAATTGATGTTCAGAAATCTGAACACACGATTACTTTCAATGGATTTTGATCAAAATTAGATATAAATCTACAGATCTGGTTTAAAGACCATATATCAAATTTGAAAGTCAAAGTATCAGTTAAATTTGCAAATACCAGTATAGCTCAAAACATTTTTGAGTTATATTTATCACAAGCAAATAGACAAACGGACTACAGATAGAGATATATTAATATAAAAATGTGTTTTTCCAATTCGAGGAGATTTAAAATATAAAAATTCATCAAATTTTTGTATTTGAGTTTTTTTTAATATTACAATATTTTATCTACACAACATACACGAATAAATAAATAAGTAAAAACATATAAAGTATTAACTTTTACTTTAAAGAAACGCCTGCCTCAAAATTTAATTAATTGTAGTCATTAAAACATTGATTAAAAGACGCCGAAAAGCTTTTGGGCGATATATTAAGAAAAATAAAACAAAAATTCCATCGTATTTTACAATGCATTATTTTAAGACACGTCTTTTCGTAAACAAACTAATAGGTTAATAAAGGATAGTACTTAAAAATATAATTATTTCATAATCAGTTATTTGGAATGTTTATAAAAATGAAAATACATTTTATCTTTACTATGCATTAATATTTAAAATAAAAAGGGGGCGGGGAGGTGGGGGAACCTCTCGAAATAATCAAGATAATGGTTTTATAATTAATTTTTAGAAATTTTGAAGAGTTTGAAATAATTGGAAAGAAATAATGAACCCGTGTCCAGTAAAGTATTAGAAAAATTACTTTTTTGTTTTTTTTTACATTAAACCGATTAAGTTTAAGATAAGATGAAAGAGGAAAAAAACAGCAGAACTTATTAAAAAGTTAATTAACCGGAAGATAAATAGATATTCATAATTACAAAAACAAAACATTGGGAAAACCCGATAGAAAAAAAAGCCATAGGAGAAAAATAAACAAACTTACTTTATTTAAGGGACATTTTTAGATTGCCAAGATACAAAAATTAAAATGTTCAGAACCTTTTTATGAATAGAATTGATTGTATGAGGAATAATTTTTTATTCGCGTTATTTATAAACTATAGGCATATATTTAATAAAAAAATAACTTACGCTAATATTTCGTTCAATAAATTAATAATATAAAATAATATGTGGAATTTTCAGATAGAAAAAAAGTTCCTTACCCTAAAATTTTTGGAATATATCATCGTTGATTAAAAACTAACAGCATTTGATAATCTTGCAATGTTTTACATTAAAAAAGTAAAATAAAATGCTTCAATAATTTTTTTTTGATACTTAGTGTCTTTGGCAACTAGCTGAATTTGGCAGAAATTATGATTGTTTTTAATTTTAGTTAAATTTACATGCATCTTATGCAATTTAAAGTTCATTTTTCCAATTATAAAGCATTTTTAAATATCAAATTATAAGAAATATTAGCGTAGTTTTTTAGTAGCCATAAATTAGTAAATAATTATATTTGTCTTAATAAATGTTTTTTTGAAAAAAAAAAACATGAAATTTAAATTTTACAACAATTTTCTTGGCTGATTAGTCATGCTTACTAGTAGTGAAGACGAATACCTGTGGTTCTTTGTTGAGACTGCACAAGTCAGCTTCTTGATTTTCAGCTACCAAATCTAGCACATGTAAACGTTTTAACATATGTATGATAATAGGAATGAAATCTTAGTGATGTATTTTCAAAATTTTAATTTAGAATTTTTATTAATTAAAATTAAATTAAATTGGACTTGTTGTTTTGGTTATATTTTTTCACAAAAAATATGTATTATGCATTTTAATTTTTTTAAAAAAACCCTATTATTTTGATAATATCAATATAACTGTCGGACATATTCATATCTGAATTCGGGCAAATTTTCTTTTCTTTTCCTTCTTTCTTCTTCTTTATTTTTCTTAATTTTTTTTACGGTAGATTATATTATTTCCCTACAATTTCAGTTTTCTTTGCTTACTTAAATGTTTAATCATATGATTTTCTTTACTTGATAAAAGCTTAAGAAGGAGAATTCCGTTTAATATCAAAGTAATTTGCAAGGCAAATGAAATTTAGAAGATAGATGAACTGAATAATAACGTATTTAACAGAACTAAGGCTCGAAGGAATGGTTTGCATTAGGCAGATTTATACATAAAATAAATAAAACGTAAGTTAGACACAATTTAGCTGAAATCAAATATGACAAATATTTCACGTGAATTAGCTGGTCACCTAAAGCACTTTGTATTTTATGAAATAGTCCTAACAAACTAACCTTCTAAAAGGAGTCATATTTTAGCGAGCAAATCTATGAAACATTGAATATTCCTTTTTTAGCCGTTTTCAGAACCGTTTCAACGATCACCTTGAAGTACATTAGGCATTAAGGCACGCACCCACGCACGTATGTGTGAGTGCACTTAAAAAATGTTTTTTTACACTCTAATTTAATTCTTAATAAATTGAATAATTTTTATTATAATTTAATCCTAGTTAACTTCATTCTGTCCTGCTTTTTCCATTTCTACTTTTTATTTAATTTTTTGAAACATAAGTTCTAACATAATTTATAACATTATTTATTTTAACATAATTATTAACATTAACAAATAACATTATTTGTAACATAAGTTGTAAATCATCAGATTCTCACACTTTGAAAGATGGAATGAAAATTTTTAATGCTTACCCCATTCTTTTAAATATACCTAAAATTCCCTTGTCTAAATCAACCCCAATCAAAACCTCATAGTAAAATTACAGAAGGGAAAATTTTCTACCTCTTCTGCTCTTCTATCGCGATGTAGATTGACATATTTTTTACCATACATTCTTTGCACTTAAATTATGTATTGTACGAAACAAATCAAAGTTGTAAAATTCCAGACGTTTATTTCTCTTGCCAAGCATCTGCCATGACACAATGGTTTAGATATGAGCAATTGGTCTGTGTTTAGACGATTCCTACAATAGAAAACAAATGCTAAAATTGTACTGCATGATTATTGCCCTGCATGCTTTAAAAGAAATTGCAACAAATCAATTTTTCTATTCATACAACAAATCAATCAATTAATACATAAATATAATACAATTTTCCTTTACTGAGCATCAGTAATAAAAACTAGTTATGTCATAAATATTTAGAAGAATAGACTGACTCTTTCAAGAATAGGGTACAAATATTACAAATTTTTAAAAGACCCAATCAAACTGCAATAGTATCGCTTTGACAGTTTTCAGAAAATAAATATATTTATTTTTGAAATTTGTTATAAGAGCTAACAAGAGAATAAAACATTTCTTTTCTAAGTTTTTATAAAAGAAAAGTGGGAAATAAAAAGAGGAAGAAGAGTTTTTTCAAATTTTTTATTATTTTATTTTCCCTCACATTGATTGAAAGAAATAACGAGTATATGCCGTCCAATCGGTAACATTTCTTCTATTATTGTGAAAGACCGCTTTTTATAATAAAGAAAGATATATTTTCTACCCTTTTTTTATAATAAAGAAAGATGTATTTTCTATCATTTTTTTATAATAAAGAAAGGCACATTTTTCAAGAAAGATGTGAATTGTAGGGAGCTTATTTTTTTACGCTTTGAATCAATTAATGTCAAAAAGGATAAATATATCAATGAAAAGAATATTTTTACGAAGATAGTCATTGGCTATTCAAGTCCATTGCATGAAAGCCTTAGAGGCAACTGAGATATCAGTAGCTTGTTGAAAATAAGATAAATAAACTGTCACCATTTTTTAAGGCTAAAATATTGGAATTTTTATCGTTTTAATATAAAAAAAGATTTTATGATAACAGTGAAAACTCTGATTCAGATGGAAAAAATGAAACATTGAAAAAATAATAAAGATTCCGAATTTTTTTAATACAACAAATAGTCAGAATATGTTTAAAAAAGTAATAATAAACTATTTTAATTACATTTTTTTTGAATTTAATATATAGGAAATTTACAGATTATCGTTATTGTTTACATGAAGCAACGCATAAAAAGATATTCTTATCTAAAATCAGTAGTTCTGTCTCCTTTCTACTTTTTTATTTTGTTCTATATAAGAATGGAAAGCATAATATAGGAGAATGTGTGGTTGAAAATATATCTACATTTTGTCCATTTTTAAATACTGAAATTCATTGCAATTTTGCGGAAAATCATAAGAGTTCTTCTCTAATAATGCTATTTCTCTTATTTCACGCTTCTTCTTCAACATAAGAATGGAATGCGTAATGTAGAAGAACATAAGGTGAATACAACGTCGAAAACAAGTCATAATGTCAATTTTTTAAATACTGAAATCCTTTGTACTTTTGCGCAAAAGCATAAGAATACTTCTTTAATAACTTCTTCTTGTGCTTAAGAATAAAATGTCGAAAAAAAAATCTTTATATTGCTTTTTTTAAATACTGAAATTCTTTGCACTTTAAGCAAAAACATAAGAACTCTTCTCTAATAACGATATTGCTCAAATATCAAGTTTCTTCTTATTCTACATAAAAGGGGAATGATTAATGTAGAACATAAGGTGAATATAGTGTTGAAAACAATTATTCGTACTGTCCATTTTTAAATACTGAAATCCCTTTTACTTTTGTGCAAAAACATTAGGATTCTTCTTTAATAACGATATTTTTTATCGGCTTTTTCTTCTGTATAAGAAAGGAATGATTAATGTAGAAGAACATAAGGTGAATACAGCGTTGAAAACATTTCTTCGTACTGTCCATTTTTAAATACTGAAATTTCTTTCATTTTTGTGCAAAAACGGGATTTTTTTCTAATAACGATATTGCTTTTATTTCAAGCTTCTTCTTCTACATAAGAATGGAATGCATAATGTAGAAGAATATAACAAGAATATAACGTCAAAAAGAAACCTTCATGCTGCCCATTTTCATATACTGAAATCTGTTTCGCATTTACGCGCAAAGATAAGGATTCTTCTCTAATAATGGTATTTATCTTATTTCCAGCTTCTCCTTCTGCATAAGAAGGGAATTCATAATGTAAAAGAACTTAAGAAGAATATAACGTCGAAAACAAACCTTCATGTTGCCAATTTTTAAATACTGAAATCTCTTGCACTTTTACGCGTAAAGATAAGGATTCTACTCTAATAACGATATTTTTCTTATTTCAAGCTTCATCTTCTACATAAGAATGGAATGCATAATGTAGAATATAACATCGACAACGAATATTTTTACTGACCATTTTTAAATACTGAAATCCATTGCAATTTTTTGCAAAAACATACGTACTCTTCTACAATTATGGTATTGCTCTTACTTCCAGTTTCATCTTTCCTTTTACTGAAGAATGGAATACATAACGTAGAAGAACATAAGGAGAATAAAACGTCGAAAACAAATCTTTATACTTCCCATTTTTAAATACTGAAATCCACTGCACATTTGAGCGTAAAGATAAGTATTCTTCTACAGTAAATGATATTCATCTTATTTGCAGCTTCTTCTTTTCTTCTACATAAGAAACGGAATGCATAATGTAGAAGAATACAAAAAGGACGTTTTGTTGAATATAAATGAACATACTCTTCTCTTTGAGGTAAAAAAGAGCTCTACGAATTTGAATATAAGTCTATTGACTTTTCTTTTACTAAAATAAGGATGAATTGAAAGATGGTGGGGTGAAATGGTAGCTTTTAATTTCTTGCTTAATTTTGTATTTCTGTTACTACGCTGTTGAGTTTACTCACTTATCACTCGTTTACCAAAATAAGAATGAAAATAAAGATCGCCACAGAGTTGTTATTTTTTTTAAATAAGCCTTAAAAGAATAGATCAGTTCTCGTGTTAAAAACAAATTAATTTGATAAGAAAACAGCTAAAAGAAAAATGTGACAAACATAAAATTATGGAAATCATAACTGATCATCCTTTTACTGAGAGAAATCATACAAAGCCGATAATGATGGACTTTAGTAGCATTTTATTACAAAATGTTCGTAATCTTAGCATCATTAAAACTTACGTTTAATTATTTAGAATTATTTTTTATGACTACTTTTCAGTACAGGTTTATACATTTCCTAATTTTAACTTTTTCTTGTGTTTTGAGATGATTAACAGGAAACAACCAACTTTAAAGAACAAAAAAGCAATAAATTTAAAAATGTTGTCTTTCTCCATGATACCGATTAAAACATTTTAATACTATAAAGTTTTCATATTATATTCTTCTTTAAATGTTGGGAATTTTTTTATGGATTCGAAGTTTTATTGGTGTTAATTATTACTTTAAGCTAAATTTTTTTAAAAAATAGGTTTATAAAAGTAAAAACAGACGAAAAGAGTTTCATTATTTGCCTTTCTTTATTTTTTCAATAGTAAAATTAGTAGTATTACTAAATATTCAGTATTTTCGAATTCATTCAATGCCAAAAGTAATAAAAAATGCAACTTTCCATGCAGTTTAATAATGTCTTATTTAATACTGTGATGTCAAGTACTTTTGTGTCTTATAAGTCATCCCATGGATTCTAAAATTAAAATGACTCGTAAATTGGCTTGCGTATCTTATTATTATAACTAACGTTAAAGTGCATAACATTTCTGTAAGCGAAAAAGTAAAATAATATCTTGAAATTAAAAATTTAATTTTTTAAAAGCCTTAATTATTGGTTATATTATAAGAAAATTTGAGATATGTAACTAAAAATAAGATAAAATAATAAAAATAAAAAAAATATTTTTTATTCAACTAAGGAAAAGCCCCATCAGAAAACTTTTTAAATATATATATAATCATATATATAATAAGAAATATTTTAACTCTTTAGAATAAAAATTATCTAAATTTGAAATAAAGACCCAATTTGTTTTGTGAAAAATTTCACATTTATACCACCATTATAAGATATATTATCAGAAAAACGATGTTTTCCATACTCTTATTTCGAATAATACGACTTTAAATGTCTTTCTGCTTTGTAAATGCACCATCATTTCAATATCCAACAGACCTTACCATTCCGTTGGAGAAAACATCTGAAAAACTATATATTACGGAGAAAAGAACACCACTTTTATAAGATAGAATCTACGAATACAAAACACGAAACGTATATTAACTTCATATGCCCAGCAAGGAGCGAATCTTTAAGGAATTTTCCAGACCGACTCTAAATCCCTAGCGGGCTTTCATTGGATACAAATGGCGATTCGGATCACCATAATTCATCGGCCAAATTTCATTTGCATCTGAAGCACAAACACCGGCTTTATTTTTTCCCCATTTATCCCCAGCGAACAAAAAGCAATGAGGGAATAAATAGGGAGGAAAAAAAGAATCCCGGATAGAAATTCTGCTCTATGAGGAATGGCGTCTTTTCTTGTTCGTCTTGGCGCTTTTAAGGCAGAACTCGAATCGTCATAATTCATCAAAGCATTTTCCTGAATTTTAGCTTTTTTTGTTGTTGTTTTCTTTTTCCTTTCTAGAAGGCTTTGAAAAGTTCTCTTACTATTATCGCTAGCTATTGTTATTTTCTTTTAACCCAGTTTCTTAGTTTCTTTATGGCGGCAATTAATTTTGGGGAACTTCTGCCACGCTGTACTAGCGAACGTAAGCAGTCATAGATCTTGTTAGATAGGCTTTTATTAATATTATTTTTCATTGTAGAGACAAGAGTAAACTTAACGACTACTGTTCTTCTACGAAGGACACTATGATTCTTTTATCTTGAAAGCTTATAACCCATCTGTAAATGGAACTGGGTGCTTGAGGAATAATGAACTGTTCCTATGGAAAAAGGATATATCCGCCAAAAATATATCCTTTTGCCATAGAATTCAGGATAAATCCCTTTTTTCAATTCTTTTATTTTTAGATAGAAATAAATGTTTCTTTCAGAAGAGACGCCATTACTACTAGAGAAGCTAAATGGAGTTAATCGAAGTTGCGGTATACCGCAGAATAGACAATCCTAACAAAAGAACTAAAAGTCATTAATTGAAAAAGACGGTAGAATATACGAATTGAAATGAATTAATTATTCAGTAATAATTATTATTACTGAAGAATAATTCAGCATTGAAGTAATAATTCAAATTTGCTGATTCATCCAGAGAAACATGCCACATATAGAAAAAAAGATCGAAATATTCCAGAAGGAATCAAAAATTGAACTGATATTTGAATGCAAAATACTAATCTAAACTATCAAAAAGTTTAAGTAGTCATCAAATTTGTGAAAAAATCTTTCATTAATGGCTTTTTTATTGAATAGCAAAATGAAAATAACATTTATTGTGGTTCTATCGAAGAGTACTTTGATACACCTGAAGAGGATTGATTAATCCATTTAACATGATCTGACTACTTGTAGGGGATTTGGAAGAAATCATTCTGAATTTTTATTATCAAATATATATCTTTATTCCACAACTAACAACATCGCACATCTTGTCCTTGGGAGCTACTCTGCATGTATTCCCCCGCGCTCTCTGAAAATACTGTTGTTGAAAAGTCATGATGCGCCTAAAGAGCATTTCATGCTTAATGGAGATGAAACACACTCACGATTTGGCGCTGTCTCTCCGAGAGAATTAGAATGATCGCTACACATTTATTTGGAAAGATTATAATTCTACAGCAATTTGCATTTTAAACAGCAATTGCATTGCGATATTTGCATTTTAAATTTTCTCTCTCTCTCTCTCTCTCTCTCTCTCTCACACACACACACACACACACACACACACACACACACACACACACACACACACACACACACACACACACACACACACACACACACACACACACACACACACACACACACTCT
>JAOUZG010009324.1:1826212-1841530 GCA_026289955.1 Argiope argentata
CACACACGCTAACTTTCTTCTTTTTTAATTTTTTAAATTAAACTAAAGTTCAAGATTTAGAATCATAATTATATAGTATCCATATTTGCATTCGAAATTATTGAACGATTGCTACTTTTTATAAATACTGTTCCAAATGAGCGAAATGAAACAAATAGCTACTTGAGAAATTGTATTTGACAAAATATACAATTCTTAAATTTGGCATGCATACAGTTGTTTAATATTTTCTTCACAGAATTCATATTTTTAAAATTTTGTATTGTATTTTTAAAATATATTTATTTACTCGGTAGCTAGTTTAATAATAATTATTAATTTTAAGGCATGCCCAAGGCCAATACCTGGAAGTATCTAATTGACCCTTGGCTACTTAAGAGAAAAATTGCATACCAGATTTTCTTTTAGAATCAAAATAGCCCCAAACTTCAACTTTAGGCCTGAGCTCGCACATAACAAGACCATAAAACTTCAACAAATTAAAAGTTTCAAAATGAATAAGAAAACACAACATTTCCCTGGCGAAATTAACTTTTCTAAAAGAAGAGATACTGTGCTTCGCGATAAAGGAAATAGATAGAGCTTAAAAAAAAGGGGAGCTAACGTGTCCAGCATAATGAAAGGAAAAATGAAAAATTAACCCTCAGGCCTAATTAGTGTAATTAGCGAACGTAGAGCGCCTACCATAAAGACATGGAACTTCATACAGATCTCATACGATGTAGCCAATCTTTTTTTTTTCTTCTTTTTTTTCTGTTCTTCAATTTTTTTCCTGCCTTGCTTCCAGCACAAGTTCTCCATCAGCATTTTACTTCCGTTTTCTTTAAAAAAGATTTCTCTCTTTCGCCGTTTATGCATTTTTTAAAAATATGAGTTTTTTTTAAGGTTTTTTTTCCACTCACAAAATGGATCTCTTCAGCGACTGTAGCAGCATTTCATTGTAAATAAGTCCGTATCATTAAACTCTGGGTGTTATTGTCTACAGGAAACTCTTTTCGAATTCAACTGCGCAAAAAAACCCCATTATTCACGCCGAAATTTATTTCGAACAATAGAAATTCAGCATGTGCCTTGGAACTTGCGAAAATTGTACACAATGTTTTGGAAGGGATACCAGGAAATTAATGACCACGCATTAATTATCTAACTAACACTGCTTAACAATTACCATATAAAATGAGAAGGGGAACCGTGAAGGGGGTAAGTCTAAAAATTGAGATTAAAATTTGAAAAACAAGCATAAGGTCTATAAGATAGACCTAATTCCTTTATTAAATGCAAGGGCAATTTAAAGAAGTAGTATAAAAAAAGGTTAAAATGAATTATGCCATGCATAATTCAATGTATCATGTCAAAACATGATTTCTTGCATGATTGCCAAGCACCACGTACTCGTGCAACTTATACTTTTATTCATTTTAATTCTTTCATCGAATGAGTCACTTTAGTATCGCAAACGATGAAAAAAACTTTGTCTCGCATTGATTGTTTACAAAAATATTTCCAATTATTTTCGAATAATTTCCAATTTATTTCGTTTCGTATAATCCCGTGCTCAAAATGACATTTTTCTAGGTTTTATTTGTTGTAATCATTTACTTTTTTTTAAAATCAGAGCATTTGTAAATGAGATGGCAACGTGTTATTAAAAACTGATTTTTTGAAATGCTCGTGCAGATAATAAAATTCTTATTTTTCACCTAAGGATTTTTGTTGATGCCAGAAATCTCATTCCAAAAGCAACATAATGTTCTGACATGATAAAAGTTTTTGAAGTCAACAAAGAAATTTTTTATTTTAATAGCTTATTATTAAATAGTTACTATCAATATAAATAATTGATCAAAAAATTATTGATTAAAAATTTTTTAACTAATACAATACTTTCTCACTGTCCACTTCTTGAACGAAAAAAATAAAATAACAGAAGATTCTTCAAAGTTAGCATTAACTTATCGTCTTTAATTTATTTCAGAATGACACTATTCAAAGGAAATCTTGCTTTTAAAATTGGAAAAATAACATATTCTCTCTCTCTATCATAATAATAATAATAATAATAATATAAAAAATTAAGTGAATTCCTACTTATGTCAACAATTTTTTTATTTTAGTTATTTTTTATTAAATAATTACAATTAATAACAATTATTTATCAAACAATTATTCATTTTCACAAAAATCGAACTCGCATTCTTGACCTTCACGTGAAAAATACAAAAATCCGCGCTTTTATTGATTGAGTTACTGCCTGTTGCTTTCAATTTTCATTAGCAACTACTAAAACTCTTTTTAAAGTACTAAAAATTAATTAAATTAAGTTAATAAGTTGATATTTGAAAAAACTGTACTAACGCCGTGTGTCATCTACTAGGAGTTTTCAAAAATATAGTTTAGTTTGATTGGACTAATAAAAAGTATTTTATTAACGATTGAAAATGTGAACAATATATAAACAGGGGAGAGTGAACTAATAGTAAGAATGTGAAAAGAAGCAGATATTATGAAAACATTTCACAAAAATTCGAAAATGGAACAAAGAAGACATATTATAAAAACGAACATTTTAACTTGATTACATTATAATTAGACCTATTTTTAAAAAATTAAAAAATTTCTTTCCTTTATAGAGCATTAAAAATCCTTTAAATTGATTTATAAGGAAGAATATTTTATTCATTTTTACCAAATTCCAAATATGTTTTACTTAGTAAGCGCTAAGGAAATTAATGAATATACATTAATTAATTAAATAATTGTACTGATTTACAATGACCATTTAAAGCGAGAAAGTAAACATTGAGAAGGCTGAGTCTAAAAACTGAGATTGATATTTGAAATGCAAATATAAGGTCTACAAGATAGGCATAATATATGCATTAAATGCAAGGCGGCTTGAAAGACTATTAAAACAATAAATGAATTTCCAAAAGAAAAAAAAGAAGAAAGCGGAACAATGGAGGCATATGACAAAAATACCCATTTTAATTGAATACATTTATTATTTTTAGAATTATTTGTAAAATGAGAGATTCAATGTGAATGATGTAAAATTCCTCTAAAATTCTCCATAAAAGAGAAATTTTGATTTATTATTACTAAATTTAATACATAGTTATTTTTTGATTAATAAGCATTAAAATTGTAAATAATAAGACAATAATAAAAGATTGATGTAATTAGAAAAGAATTTTCAAAAATGAAATTAGAATTTTAATTTCATATTAATTTGAAAGTTAAAAAACTTCCGCAACAGATTTAGATCATATTATTAAACAAAAATATTTTATACCGTTTTACATAATATAGAATAATTAAATATTAATTAATTAATATTTAATTATTAAAAAATCGAAGAATAATTCTATAAATCTATGAATTCTGAAAATCCATTAATCCATTTTAGTAACATCCACCATATTTGCGCACAATTTATTTTTAATTAATTAAAATATTCATTAAAGACATATTGAAACACTAATTAATTAAAGGTATTTTGAAGCATATTTTACCAAAACATTATTTATCATTTTAGCAATTTTGATTAATATCTTTGCAGGGCAAATATAATAAATCAAATTATTTTTGTGTTCATGCTTTCTTTCCATTAATTATTTTTTTTTAAAAAAAAGTTAGTCAAAATGTAAAATTAAATCATACTATGCCGTTTTAATCACAAATCTATTTTATTTATTTATCCTTTTTTTTGGAGATGCGTATTTCTAACTTACATTTGTCAAATATGCTAATTCATATAATTTATTCTTTATTGTTGTATTATTATTGAACATATTTAACTTACCACGTAATTTCAGGTTAGCAGAAAAAGTACGTACCTGAAAAAGAAAGAAACCAATTAATAATGAAATTAACGTGTAACAATTAACGTATAACGTATAACAAAAATATAAAGTATTAATGATTTTTTTAAACTTCATTATTTATTTTTCATAGTTCAAAATTGTTATAAAAAACAAGAATACGTAATAGAATAATTAGATTTGAGATTTGCAAATCATGTTGCTTTATTAGCATAGATTTGCTACTAAAACTAAAAAGCGGGTAGAAATTTGTGAAAATCAAAAATTTTTAATGTTATTATATAATAATGAATTCGTAATATCTCTGATTTGAAGTTTGAACAAATTTAATTTATAAATTAATGCTCTATTAACTTTTCCTGTTTACTGAAAGCATCAATAAAATGTTTTAGATTACTATTTCGATACTAATATTAGAATTGCTAAATATTTGTATTAATAAATATTTATACAGTAAAATATTAGATAATATGGATAAATATTTGCTTTCACAATAGGTTACATAATGCTATTGTAATGACTTTCATTAAAATTTAAGACTTGTTATAGCACGATTGTTATAGCATCCCATTTAAGGCTTGTTATAGTACGATTCTACCCTGGTTGGTATGAGAGGAGGGGGTGGGTGGGTGGGAGCGTATAGCTAAAGTCTATAGCTTTTGTCTAGCCCAGGTATTTGGGGGTGTCATGCAAATAAATAAAACATTAGAAATAATATTCACCAGTCGTCAATTATTTTTAAGACATTTTTTTTATTCTTTTAGGATTTTTATTGATATAATCCAACATTTAATTAATGATATTGTTATGAATTTTGTGTAAATTATATGTAAATTATGCAAATATTTGTAAATAGTTTTATTATACATACTATTCAAGAATATTTACAAAATTTACATTTAATTAATTGTAATGGAATCGAACGTCAGCAAGAAAAAAACTGTTGAAAGGGGATTTCCAACAGAAGATCGCCATATTTGGCGATGTAGGTGTGTTGGCGACATAACGAGGCCGCTAACGGTTTTTAACTACAAGCTAAAATGTGCAGTAGAAGCTAAGAAGCGAAGTTATTGGTTGTATAGTATACAAATTTTATATACTACGAAGCGTTGCAGAAATTTCCACACTTGCCTGAAGCGTCCGCGCTGTTTCTGCGTTTGCCCCGCCTACTTTAGTGGGGCGCTATATAACACATGGCGAGGGAAAAGACCTGCGGTAGTTGGCTTAGTTTGAGAGAACATCTTTTCTTTTTGGTGTTCGTTCTCAAAAGAGCTATGTAGTTACTCGTAATTAACGGATTGAATAGTGTTAATTCGCCGTGTATTTGTAGTTTAAGTTATGTATATTTAATACATGTTTCGTAAATGATAAAATCTGCATTTTATCTACATCTTCAATTCTTTCTTGAGAGAATTTTCATCACAATATTTTCGTTATTTATATTTTTTATAACAGTTAATTGTATTCTTTTTCATTTCTCGTATATGAAATATACAAAGAAATATTATAGTTTTCAAAAATATTTGAACTCATAATTTTGCCGAATCTACACGTTTTAAATAACCCTAAACCCGATTTTTTTTGCGCTGTGTCTCTGTCTATTCAATCATCTGCTCTCTATCTGAGAACGTAATAACTCATAAACACTTTGACTTATGAATTGAATTTGGACTTGTGGTTCTAACATTAAATTTGTATACTTCAAGCAAATTTTGAATGAAATCCATCCCAGGAAGATTGCTTATCAGTCTGCTTTACTATAATTTAACGCGATAATTATAGAACGTAAATAAACAAATTTAGCACAGACCTTAGCATCTATAATGTTAATATTTATCAAATTTGGAACCAAAGTTGTCGAGGAGTTGATCTTAGGTCAGTCTATACTTTTGTAAGCATGCAAACGCGATAATTCAAAAACGTCGCAATTTAAGTAAATGAAATTTGATTTTCAGTTTAAGAAACAGCTGATACAACTGATATTAGTAGATAATTCTTATATATCCCTTCTTAATTTTTTATATGAAATACATGTTAGCGATTAGTTGCCATTGGCAGCACTTAAGATTCATGCAAATTTTCATAATTATTGTTTATTCATGGTATCCATTTAGAAAGTACCAAATTTGTATACTATACTACCAAGAAAAATTATTATGTGCTAGGATGTTAAAATAAAAATCAGAGCACTCTGGACGTTTCCCAGGTACACAATTTTATATGTCTGTACATAGGGAAGGAGATAAAATTTTTATTGATTGAGTGAAATTTGAGATTGAGTGAAATTTTTTTTCAGAGAAACCAATAACAATAATTTTTTTTATCTATTCACGCATGGCATTTACATGACATTGATAGATACACAAAAAATTTAGTCAAAAAAACTTTTCAAAACGTAAGTAATTAAATCAAAAAGCATATTTTATTAAAGGAATGAATTTTAAAAAAAATCCTTTTTAACCTTGACTCCAATAGTTTTCTTAAACTTATTACTAGATGGACCCATTAGTACGAATTCAAAATTTTAATTCATTAAGTGACAATTTGAAAAAAAAAATATTCTTATGTGAAATGTGAAAACACGAAACATTACAAGTGTGAAAAATAATAGAAACAGGGAATTTACAATACTCCCTATGCCCACAAAAAACCCTTTTCGGAATTGCTTTAGGAAATAGAAACAAAAAATAGTTCCATGGAAATTAATTTCGGACCCAAAAAACAGTCAGTAAAAACACACGAATTTATAAACTACCGATTTGTCAGAAAAAGGCTTATTAAGAATTTAATTGTAACATATTACTATAAAATAATCGAACGCTATTATAAATGATCAATGTTTAATTTTGAATATTTTTTCCCTTTAAGAGATGATGTCAAAATGCCAATTATTATGGATATCATGATTTTTTTATCAATTTAGACTGATGCAAGATAAAAAAAATTTAAGTTTACAAATATATATATCTATAAATTGTTTTCATAGTTAACATGAAAAAAATTTCTTTTGACAAAAAAAATCACCGTATATGTTTAAATAATATTCTACAATTCTTTTAACTTTTCAATGAAAAGAACATTCATACTAACTATAAAAGAAAAAAAAAGAAACTGATATCAATCAGTATCTCTTATCATAAATCGGTCCAAAAAACTATCCTTATTTTTAAAGTTTACAGTTTAAATACAAATGACAACAATCTGAATAAAAAATTCAATTCGCTTAAGCCGTCGTTTTAGCGTTGAATCTGAACAGTAAAAAGAAAAATTGTTTTCAATTATTCATCATTTATTACATGCATATAAAAAACTGATAAATATATTTATGATAAAAATATACGATTCACAGCATCAAAGAAACATTGAGAAAAATGAGCTCAGACTAAATTATTCATACAAAGTAGGATTAAATTTCGCATAAGAACTACTTCTATATTGCACATACCTTATCATACATCAAAACGATCCACAGATAGTATATTCCTGTTTCGAAAGAAAAAATTTCATTCAAAAAGAATAAAATCCCTCTAACTCTTCCTTTTTCTCGTGTAACTTGGTTTCTCTAGTAAAGCAAGCCAAACCGAAAAAGCGGAAAAAGGAGAATGGAACAAATAAATAAACAAATGATATATTTATATACATTTTTTATCTTAGATTCATGTACAAGTAAAAATTCCAATGAATACATAGAGAAAAACTCTCCCTTTTAAAACTTTCTAGGGTTTTTTTATCTCCCCTTTCCTCCATCCTCTGCACCACCCCTACAAAACTCTCCTTGGAATGCCGCCAGGAAAAAAAAAGGATTTTGGAAAATAACAAGCAATGATACAAAAAAGAGAAATAGAAAAAAGCTACCAATAAAAAATTTAAAAGAAACATTGCGTTATTCGTGATTACTAAAATGGAAGTCTTTCTAAAATTGAATTTCAAATAAATAACTAGAAAGACATAGCGATTTCCACCGCCACGTTTTTATCCACCGACCACCCCTCTTTTTATAAGGGAAGAGAGGGGGAGGGATCTTGTTTTTGGCCGACTTCTTCATGCTATGGTTCCAATGCTGGTGTTACACATTTTTCTAAACTTTTCTTTTTCTTAAACAGTGAAAAAGAAAGAAAGAAAAGAAAAGAATTACCGACTATTCAGAGGAAAATGTGGAAATACTTCTCCAAGAGCCTTACTTCGCTAGTTTCTCTGGATTAATGAGAGTCATTTGACCAGGAAAGAAAATGCTGGTCTCCAGCTTTAAATAGCCGCTGGAAGTACCTCGAGGAAAAAGCGAGATTCTGTAAAAACACTCATTTATACTCGCTCTAAATGAGCAGCCGAGGTAGGCCCCCGGTAAGCTTATTTTTCAAACATTCTTTAAATCTTCGAGAAGAAGTAAGAGTTGGCATTATTCATAGCGAACTCTTTTGATCTGCATCAAAAAAAAGAACGCGAACTGCCGCGGAAAAATAAAGACTCGACGATAATGGAGTCGCGGGTCATTTGATTTGGCGGTAAACTAGAGTTGCTTTTTTTTTCTTTCTTGTTTCAAATATTCAAATATTTAAAACCGTGGTTTGAGAATGATGAATATATAATGATGGAATACGTAATAACGTTATACCTGGTAGATTCGTGCTATTTTAGGTTATTCTTAATAGCTAAGAATGGTTTTTAATAGGAGTTTTGCTTGTTCAGTCAATAGAAAGTTTGATTATGAATAAACTGAATTCACCATTCTGGTTACATATATATATATAAACAATAATCATTTGATTATTCGCTCAATTGAACAGTTCAGCAATCACAGATAAAAGAATTCTGACATAGAAAGAAAAAAAAAAGGGGGGGGGGGGTACGATAGCTTAGCATTAAAATGTGTATAAAATTTATTGGCACTACTGGCCTAAATACATGTATATTATGTTATGAACAGTAGATTTCTGTATTAAGTTTACTGGCTTACTTTTCATCACAAAAATTAGTAATTTTTCTATTGTTTTTAAAATTATTTTCTTTTATTTGCGATAAAAACTCCTTTAACAACATTTTGGGACTAACAATATTGCGCAATAAAGAGGATTCATGGGATTAACAATATTGCATTATAAAGAGAATTCGTGGGATTAACAATATTGCATAATAAAGAGGATTCGTGACATTAACAACAGTGCATAATAAAGAGGATTCTTGGGATTAACAATATTACATAATAAAGAGAATTCGTGGGATTAATAATAAAGAGAATTCGTGGGATTCACAATATTGCATAATAAAGAGGATTCTTGGGATTAATAATAAAGAGAATTCGTGGGATTAACAATATTGCATAATAAAAAGGATTCATGGGATTAACAATAATGCATAATAAAAAGGATTCATGGGATTAACAATATTGCATAATAAAGAGGATTCTTGGAATTAACAATAATGCGGGGGAATAATAAAGGGGATTCGGTGTTTGGCATCAAATAAGCGCTTGTGAATTGCAGAATATGGAGATATTGAGTCATGGGTTAAAGGAAAAAATGTTCTAAGACTAAGACGTTTTTTTTGTTTGTTCGTTACAAGTAATAAATATAAATATTGAAAATAGGATAATCGGTCCTGAAGCATGATTTGTCGCTTCCCATGATCCACTGAGTCTTGAAGCTGGGCAAAGAGTTTTATAAGTGATTTGAAAGATGATGGCAGCATCCAGTTTAACGAAGATGGCAAGGTTTGTAAATGACCAATTAGGAGTCAGATACTGCAAAACCGCCTTGGAGCCAATGGGGAATCAGTTTAGGAATTGTGGGAAAAACAACAAAATGAAACGAATGCAGCGACAGAAGTGAAAACTGTCAGTAATTTTTCTGACAATATAGCAGGCAATTTTTGGTCGCTCAGAACTGAAATTACAGGAAAAAATTTGCGCTTTTCTCAAATATATAAGCATTTTTATCAACACAACCTGTTGTATATGAAGCATTATAAATAATCCTGTGCTAAACGGACTTTATTTAACGCTTTCTGCGTTTTTTGCATTCATTCATAAAGCGAAAGCGGTTTTCTAACAGGTACAAAAGTTTGTACCATTTACCATGAAAACGTTCTATGGCCATTAAATGAAGCCAATGAAACACCATGGAATTTTATTTAAAAAAAGAAGAAATATTTAATCTAGACATTTTGTGTATTCTTCATCAATACCTTGACTGTCATGTGGATCACCAATGGACCGCGAACCCTTATATATTACATAGTAAGAAATTCAGCGTTGTAGTTAATGTGATACATGCGTTTATTTAAGAAAACTAGTGAATACAATATGAAATGAGGTTGCAAAGGCATAAAGATAAAATAGCGGTTTTGCTTCTTGAAGCTGATCACTGAAATCAGAAATCATCTTGAAATTTTTGAACAAATAATAATATTAAAAAGAACTGAAAGCAATAGGAGGCGCGTTCAATAATGTATTCTCTAGTCACCTATCACTGAAAGTCTTCCCCAATAACTGATTCGAATCTCTTAGACTTTCATAAGCCTCCCCCAGTTACCACACAGAGACCAAAATCAGGCAAATGACGTCCATGAATCACCGTGAAATATCTCTACCCCACTGTTATTACCCACAATCCTTCATTTCCGAACCATCTCGAGCAGCGCAGAACATGAATAAGGAATACAACCAAATTGGTTAATTCTTTATTCACCGCTTTCGTTTAGCCGTACACCCGGAGATAAACGTCTTCTGCATGAGGGGGAACGGCGAGGAATAAGGAATGAATGCTTTGGATCACGAACTGCTCGTGTTTTTAGCTCTTGTGGATGAAGTCGGGGGAGGAACGGACTCACGACTAGGCTTAGGCGACTTGCATATAAAAGCGGCAATCAATATGCAGAAGACGCAACAGTCACTTTCTTGGGCAAGCTGAGCAAGCCATCCACCATTCATTCCGAGCTCGTGGCACGCGTTACGACGCTTAATCAGAAATTGTGGTTTTTGCGCCGCTGTGTATGATCAAAAACAGAATAAAAATATCTGGAAAAAGATTTATTTTTTATATATACATATACACATATCCCCCTCTTTTGCTTCTTCGCCTTGATTTCTTTTTTTTGTTTTCACTTTTTCGGTTGCTTCCCAAGAATTGGAAGCAATAGAAAGGAGAAATAATTAAATGCAAAGAATTCGCAAGGATACCTCTTTAGTTCTTAATGATGGCTGTTTAATATTAATAGGAGTTAGGGATTCAAAAAAACACACAAAATAAATTTTTCTGCAGAGGTATTTGCTTTATCTGGGAATAAATCTCAGATAATAAACAACTTAGGATATGAGCATTCAGAGGATATTTCTCATTATCTGTGCTTGAATAAAACAAGATGCGCTTTTTCGTTTGGTAGAAGGAATTTTGTTTACTTTATGCATAGAGTTATTTTTTTTAAAGAAGCTTTCTTTTCCTTAAAAGGTAAGAAATAAACCAAGAAAAAAAATAAAGAGAAGTTTTTTTTATCTGAGCTGAAAAAATTCGAAAGCGAATTTTCTTTCATAATGGATGTTAAATATAAAAATAGAATATTTTTATGGAGATAATACATTGTAAAGGATAGTAGTTTTGGGTAACAAATACTGTCTAGAGAATATCAAATTGTAATTTCAGTACAGTTTATAACAAAGAAAAATAAATATTTTACTCGATCTGTAGAAATAAAAGATAACCGTAAGTGTCTAGACATTAGATCTAATCGCAATTAATTCAGCCGACATATTGTTATTGTTATTGCCGATATATATATATTGTTATATCGGTTATTGCTATTATATATTGTTATTGCCGATATATTGTTAGCCAATATATTGTTATAGCCGAAATATTGTTATGTTTTTAGCGTAGCGGGTTCGGATTTAATGGACTTCACTTGAGGACAGCACAAACAAATTTATTTACAGCTATTTTACAGGTATTTAAAGATGACCTGAGAAAGGAAAACTTCAGATAAAAATAATCCAGCAGTCAACAGTCACTAATAGCGTAAATACAAGACTTACGCACAATAAACACAGACTGCTGAGTCAAAAGTGATCGTTATTCGGGTACTCAAGGGTCCATACCTTCAGAAGCTGCTGCACCCCTTCTTCTAGTGTAAAGCGGAGCACAAGAACAACAATTCTAATTATTCAATAAAAAGTAACTAAAATAAAAAATGTCTAATATCCAAAGTAGGAATTGATTTAAAAGATGTTTTTTTTATATTATTTTTTGTGACTACAATTATAATTCTGTGCAAAATTATGGTTTTATTTGGTATGAGACCACGCGATTAAAACACAAATTCGATTTTACCCATTGCTGAGTTCCAAGAATTAATCGCCAAAAAATCGTCAAGGAGTACATAAAGCCAAAAATCAATATTTTGTAAGTGTTGTTTTCCAATGCCACCCAAAACATTTGTGGTGAAACTCTATGTGGAAATTTATACGATAATTTACATTTGTGACAATTTTATATGGTTATGATGAAGAGTAGGGGGGGCAGAAACAGGAATGAAGATAAGTTCTTTTGGTTTTAGTTAATTGTCAAATCAAACTTGCTTTTAAACCGAACGAAAAATCCAATTAAAATGCTAATTCATAAAATCCTAAATGGAAATGTATTTTATATTATACATGATCGAAATGAATTTTTTTCTGCTAAGAATATATAAATAAAAACATATTAGGGATGTATTGCAATAAAAGGCTTTTTTATTGTAATGGGAAAGCCCATATAATTTTTCTGCTGTTGAAATTTTTTTTTCTATTAGGTAATTACAATAGAAAATGTTTTTATTTATTTTATTATTATTACTCTTATAGAAAAATATTACACAACAATCATTTATTTTATACATATTTATCATATGTAATCTACTATTTAAATTAAAGAAGTCAAAAATTAATTCACGATCCTGAAATTTTAATTAAAATAATATTGAATGAAAAAACGGATGCTCAAAGAATTCATTTATTCCAATCATAATAATGGACGGAAAACTTATTAATATCTTTTTTCCATTCAAAACGAATAATTCTCTGACAATAAAAGCAGAATTTCCAATTAAGAAGATGATTAAGCATAAAAAAAATCCCTTTTCAATTTCAAAAATAAATGTAGACAAATCATTTCCTTTTAGAAAACAAATTAAAATCTTCATTCATATCTTTAGGAGATATCTTTTTTCAAATTCAGATTGTAATTTCCTAGAAACTTATCCATTCTAGTTTTTACTGGCGCATCAGTGCGTTTCAAATTAAAAGCAAAATTATACCTCGGCATCTTAAATATCAACCTAATAAAACAACACAAAAGCCATAAGGCTTACGTTTGTTGAATTAAATAGAAACCCATTTCCCAGCCGCCCACATTGATAATGGGACATATTATTCTACTGCGAAATAATCACGTATTACCTATTCTTACAATGCTTCAATTTGCACCAGCCAAGGACGGACGGACGCTAACCAATTAAGAAAATGAGCCAAGAATACCAATCAAGACCCATCCGAGCCACTTTCAACAAACAATGTCTCGGCATCTCCCCCGCCATCTTTACACGCATCAGTATTCTCAGCAACCAGCTGCATTAGGACGAGAACGGCTTACCAATCCAGCGGCAGACATCGATGTCAAAGATGTACAAATCTTCCCCTTGTATCGGCGCTGTATGAACTTTGTCTATTAATTATTGAAGCGAACGCCTCTGGAAAGAATAAATCCTTTATACTTTTCATAATGAATAGAGGCTTGATCGATGCCTGAGAGGGTGAAAGAGCATTGTGGGAAATGGACGGGAGACAGGCTCGTTTTCTAACTGGAAAATTCCTTTTGGGTCAGGAAAGATGGGTCGCGGGGATTACGTGATCAGATCGCGTAATTATCGTAAAACTCTTTAAGTTTGTTTTGAGGCCGAAATGGCTGCGATCTCCATTCATAATGGCCGAGGATATTAATGCCCTGGACTCGTTGAAGGAATCGAGTGGGAAAACGGTCAGATTAATTTAGATGGAAATCTCCAGCATTTGCATTTGAATGTATTAATCTAACGAATAAACGAATGGCATTTTGGAAAATTTGCTTGTTAATAACGTCATTTCGTAATGTAAATATTTAGACTTTGATGCCTCTGGAAAAGGTCATTAAAGAAATGAACTGGTATGGGGTTTTTCGAAGTGTTGAGAAAGATATCAATGAATCCTATCTAAAGATATAATTAAATAATTCAGAGAAGTATTGTTGATTGCAATCTTATTGCATATTAAAAAACCACCAATTGAAACATGTAATTATTTGATTTCCTTATCAAATTTCAAGTATCTAATAATAAATTCCTTGGTGTATAAAATTTAGCAACTATTAAAAACTTCTCTATGTTATTTCTATATGATATACCCAGTTTTTACCCGTTATTTCCTAAAAACGGAAATTTTGATCTAATTCTGTGAAAATTGATGGTCAGACATCAATTAGGGCAACACAAGTGTGTGAATTTTCTACCCCAGTTGGGGCATCGCAATAAAGATTAGAAATTTTTTAAGTTCCTTTATTCTGTTTTAATTCAAAAGTATTTTAAAATGAGTGCAAAATATTGATCAATTAACAATGTTTAAATTTAAATGCTTCATACACTAAAAAAATAAACAACATTATCTGAACTAACGCTTTAATATATGTTAAGGTCTTACCTCATTAGCATGGGGGGGGGACAAGCTGAAGTCTTACTCAATTGGTGGTGGGGAAATGATGAAAGATTTTTCAGGAAAGTTAGTTATTAATTAATAAAAAATTAGCTACTCTATTAACCGGAATAAACAGTAGCTTATCCCTTTCTAGACTATAATCTATCTCTGTGCTAAATTTCATCCAATTTAATAAGGTATTTATCAGAGAAATAGAACACGAATTATTCTCTTATAAGCTATTCATCAAAGAAACAGAATGCGATTTATTCTCTGATAAGCTATTTATAAGAGAAATGTGTATTTCTTTCATTATGTATTTCGCTTAAAAACAACTTTTTCAACAGAATATCAAGGAATAAATTATATGTAAAGAAGTATCAATTAACTAATCTGGGTTCTTTTTATAGCTAAATAGCATCGACAACAAAATTATGATTCATAATGCTTCGTATCCAGTTTTAGGATTACTGGGTGGGCTATAGTATATTAATTTCAAAAAAATATTGACTAATTGTACTTTATTTCACGAATTTAAAATAACAGTACAATAGATTAACGCTCAAACATGAAATTTGATTTTTGAAATTATGAAAATAATAATAAAAAATCCACTGATATATTTAAAACCTTATTGAACTTATGAATTACCAAAATGTTAAAATAAAAATGAAAATGAAATCTATTGTAAATTTCAAATTATCATGTGGGAATATTATTGTTTTTAAATCGTTATTTATATTAATTAATTTAAGTTATTAACCAATTTAAACCGGTTTGAAACAATCACGAGACTTCTCTATCAGT
>JAOUZG010009324.1:1841930-1853640 GCA_026289955.1 Argiope argentata
ACGTCAACCTTTTAAAAACGTATCTGATATCAAAGAAGCATATGTAATAATAAAGCAATCTTGGTAAAAGCAGGTCAGTCTTTCAAAAAACATCTACTGTCAAAGACGCATTTATAATAACAATGCGACGATACTTCTAAAAGTAGATAAAATATTTTTTGCCTTAAATTTCGGGGACATCATAACCTCCTAACCACAAAACATCATGCTCTCACATGATAATATTTGGCTCAGAGATATTATAAATTTTGAATACCAACAAGGAATTTGCTTAAAAGAATTGATGCAGTAAATAATTATAACTGTAGCTAAAATCAAAAAGGGGAAATTTTTTTCCAAAGCTCGCAGCATTATAATGCCTCTCATTTTTTAATTATACTAAAAAGTTTAAACAAATTGGAAGTCTCAAGTTCTACAGTAAAAAAGTTTATTACCATCGTACTGAAAATCTTATTCTTAACAAAACTTTTCTTGCTAATATGATCTTTTCCAGAACAAATTATTTTCTAATTTTTCCAATTAATACATTCCAAAATCCGAAATCTGTTTTTAAAACTACACAAATCTAGATAGGATAAAAAAGAAAGTAGTAGAGTATCTTTATTTCAAGAAAATCCTCTCAATTTCAAGCTTCGGAACCTTAATGAAGATTCTAAAGTTTTCAATTTGTTTTCAAAGCAAACCGAGTAAATGCGGCACTTTCCTCAAATGCTAATGCTACGTAATTAAATTGCTATGCCAAAGGCAAGTTAGCCTTTAACGCCGGTGACTTATCCCCGGCCATTATCCTAAGGTTGCCCCGAAATGACTTAATGAAGTATGCATAAGGGGACTGAAGAGCGTTAAATGCGAAAACCGTCTAATTAACGGCACAGGCTTTCCTATGACAAAGTACCCGTTCGAGCATACGAGAAAATGCGTCTTTTTTTTTCTTTTTCTTTTTTCTCGATGTCTTTTAGTTGGAAGACTCGCGCTTCTCGAGCCGTCTGTTTACTCTGGAAAAATTTGGTTATTCAAGTGGCAATAATAGTCCCTTAAACTGCGCAATGATAAGTATAATGTATCCCTACGAAGTTTTACAGTTGTTGCAAAGCGGGTTAGGTGCCGTTTCGACGTTTTGGTGTCGTAACTTTTAACGGTAAGTTGGGCAGTGCTTGGAGATTTCAATTATGGGGATTTAAAGTAACGTTTTGAACGTAGTTGGTTATGATTGGATGGGTAGATTGGGAATGAGGTCAAGGTCAATGATGCGCCAAATGAAAGTCTACTGTTCTTTTGAATCTAATTTTAAATTTGTTGGTACTAAAATGTTGTAGTTGTTTTGAGATTTATTGGGGCAACAGCTATCTATAGCTTTATTGCACCAAATTAAAATGCATCAGTATTCTCATGGGTTTAATTAGAATGATGACAATTGAAGTTGGTGATTAGAATAATGAAGAAATATATAAAAATGTGCTTATTCAAGAAGCACCATTAATGGTGCAATGTTGAAACGGTGTAAATGATAAACATAATACACCATTATAAAAGATTTAGAAGACTTAAAAGACTTTTATACCATTATAAAAGATTTTTTAACTGTTTTTATCAAGAGAGTTCATTGTTGATTCAAAATTTTATCATAATGTTAATAATAATAAAATGGAAATGTTAATGGGATAATATTAATGGGAAGTTGAAAAATTCTTAGAAATTTCAATAAGGGGAATTCGTAGATGTCATTGTCTATGAATAGATTTAGCTAGACGATGACATAGACATCTGTTGTGTATTTTTTCAGCCAAAAATTGTTTTCGGAGCTGCTGTATCATCCTGTATTACACACTGCAATCCGATGAAAGCAATCATAAATGTGCTCATTCAAGAAGCAGTCATAATTGTGTCACAACTGTGTGATGATAAACATAATGTACCGTTATCAAAGATTTTTTAAATGTTGTTATGAAGAGAGTAAACTGTCGATTTAAAATTTTGCTATCATAATGTTTCATAGAATGCTGAGCATATCTTAGAAATTTCAATAAGGGGAATTCGTAGATGTCGTTTTTTATGAGTAGACACAATTGGATGATGAAATAGACATCTGTTGTGTATTTTTTTTAGCCAAAAATTGTTTTTGGAGCTGCCATGCCATACTGCATTACACTGCAATTCGAAGAAAATAATCGTATTAATAAACCAGCAGAAGAGGTCTTCCCACAACTTTCTCGCAAACTGTTCAATAAATTTGTCATGCCAGAGAATGCTTACATGGTACTGGCGTTCTATAGTAACGAAATATTAACTTTGGCGTGATTTTAACAATTTTACTGAACCTATCTTGTCATACTTGGCGAGTTATTTAAGGATTAATACCTGTTATAGTTTAATATTACCAGAAAATAAAATTTGTGTTATAGAAACGTTTTTCTCAAAATATAGAAACATAAATTTGACACAAAACTGCACTTATAGTAAAAAATAATGCCAAACTCTATTTAATTTAATATAGTTAAGTCACTTCGTTTTTGAATTATCGTGTTTGGATGTTTTTGAAAGTACAGACAAACCGTAATTGAATTTGGCTCAACATTTGACAGGTGTTTACATTAAGGTGTTAAATATGTGAACAAGATTTTATTTGTCAAGCTCTCTTCCTTTTGTAGTTATCGTATGAACTTATATTCGGACAGACGGACGTCTGCATGAATTTTACACAAAATTTGATAGAAATCTGCAAATGTGTTGCAAAGGCCATTTACCGAATTTCAAAAATTAGCTCAAATAATTTTTTAATTATCTTTGTCAGAGACAGACAAACAGAAAATTTTCCAATATGTGTTTTTGAACTCAGGAAGGTATAAAATGTGGATAGTTCTCAAAATCTCGCGTTTGATTTTTTTTTTGACGATTTCTGTACTTTTTCTATATTATGTATACAAGAGAGTAAGAAAATAAGTTACAAAATAAATAAAGAACCTAGATTGATAATACCATCGTTAGATTGGTGTTAGATTACCATCGTTAGATTGATGTTAGATATCGTTAGATTGATGTTAGATTACCATCGTTAGATTGATGTTAGATTACCATCGTTAGATTGATGTTAGATTACCATCGTTCGATTGATGTACGGGGTTTATTATTCATGTTAAAGGCAAATATCTTCCAATAAATTTCTTGCATTAGCATGACATTAGCACACTAATTAAATCTTCAAATCAAATAGAATTCTAACTGATGACAATGAATCAGCTCAAATTTGGAAATACTTGTCTCTCTATATATTATTATATATATAACATTAAAAATGTAATTAAATTTAATAAAAATAAAATTTTATTTTTACTCCATTCAAAATTGTACCTTAGCTTGTATTGTAATGTGTATTTTATGTTCACATTACAATGCAGTAGTAATTACATTATATTGTGAATCTTCTGTACAATCATTTTTGTAGACACTACTAATTTCCATGTGAAATGTAATAATACTTAAATTTTTATTAACCTTATCTATTTTATTTTCAAAAGTATTTAGGTTAAATTTGCTCTATGTCAATAAAATAGCATCATTCTGCAGACAGAAGCAAGTTTCTTTTGTTTTATTTTCACAGGAGTTTTTACTATTCTCATCAGAAAGTATTAATTTAAATATACAAATCAAATTAAATAAACGTGAGACAAAAGTTTTATTTTCAATCAAACTGAATTACAATGTGCTATTGGCTCGAAGATGAAAAACTATTAATTTTTGAACAAGCATCTTTCAAGATTTTACCAACCCATTATTCATATAGTATATATTAATAAGATTCTTTCAATTATATTAATTTGAATATAAGTTAAACAAGTAATATATATTTAAAAAAATCTAAGTCAATTACTAAGTTCAACAAGTAAAAACTTTATTTTAGTTATTTTTTTAAACAATTACAATTAATATCAATAATTTATCAAAAAATTACTGATTTTCGCAGGAATTGAACTCGCATTCTTCAACTTCACCTGGAAAATACCAAAATCCTCGCATTTTACCGATTGAGCTACTGCCTGTTGACTTCAACCTTCATTATAAACTGTTAAAAATCTGTTTAAAGTATTAAAAAGTGTTAAAATTTAATTAATGAATTTATATTTGAAAAAACTGTGTTAATCCTTTGCAGTCCGAAAAATAATTAGATACAAAATTATTCACCTAATACAAAGAATTGTTTATTGCTGTGAAAAATAAATATACATAATTCTTTTAAGTCGAATTTCTTTGCAATATTAATCTACATCTCTTAACCATTATGTAGGCGTTTTTAACCATTAAATTTGAAAAAAATTAAATTAAATTAATTAAATTAAATTTGACTAAATAAAACGTCAAAATGATGCACAATCTTGAATGGCGAGTCAGAGGTACCATCGGACCGCAAAGGGTTGTCTTTAATAGTTGGAATTGAAAAAATGTTAGTCTTTAATTGTAATCAAAACAAATTTCATTTCATTCTTTTTTAACTCTCTATAGCAGAGTGCAAAAGAAGATGTCATATCCAACCTCTTCATACTTGATCTCAACAACATCTTAAACCATTGAACTGGAAGGCGGCGATTCATTTACATCATTATGATGCAAATGTCTCGACAGTCAGCATTAATTTACACATATAGGACACCAATAGATAACTTAGTTCAGTAAGTAATTCCACAGACAATACCGGTGGAACTTAACAGCTTGGAACTAATAGTTCCGGAAACAATTGATTCCTAATATTTCGAAGATGGCAATATCGATTCGGATACTTTTATGATGACAGATGGTGACAGGCATTTGAATTGGGTGGTCTTCATCTACGTCATCTGTTTGAGACAAAACGGTTGTTGGAATACATTAATACTCGGATAATACCCTATGGCTCTTTAAATTAAAGCGCGTCATGCTTTGTGTACGAATTTTGAACGGGCATTCAACTGATGTTGTCTGGGAATGGAATTTAAAAAGTAAATAAAGATTAAAAGGAAATCTGCTGCGAATATTTCAATGTATCATGTCAGAACATCATTTCTTGAACGGCCGAGAGCACCACGTGCTCGTGTGAGTTAAATTATATTTTTATTCATTTTAATTGTTTCATTGAATGGGTCGCTTTAGTATTGCAAACGATTCAAAAAACACTTTGTCTCGGATTGATTGTTTAAAAAAACATCTCATTTCTTATTTATTGCATTTCATATCACCGCGTCCGCAAAATGACATTTTTCTACGTTTTATTTGTTGTAGTCATTAACTTATTTTTTAATCGGAGCTTTCATAAATGGAATGGCAACACGTTATTAAAAGCTGATTTCTTTCGAAATGCTAGTGCAAATAATAATTTTTTTTTATTTTTAGCCTACGGATTTTCGTCGACGCCAAAAACTTCATCCCCAAAACAACATCATGTTCTGACATGTTAAATAAATGAAATTTTACATAAAAAGATTATGGAATTTATTCTATTATATTTACAGAGAAAAATATATTTCATGAATACATTTCCTGATATCTGTTCATCAAGTACACTTTCAAAACGTATTCAGTTTAGTTCAAGAATCCAAATGATTCCACTTTTATTGCGAAAAATCAGAGTAATGTTATTTCCATTCCTGTTGTTGTTACCAATGGCACTTGCCTTGGACAAGCGTGCTGACGGCCGCCAAGTATTTTAAGCCGAATGAGCTTCTCTGGTTTATGAAGTAGCGCCAACTAGGCCTAAGAGTATGACTTAGCTACAGACTCATCACATACGCTTGCACAGCCCTTTTTTTACAAGGGGGCACATTTATACACCATACAGATAGTACACAGAAGAGGAAAACCATGCCCTAGACGGGATTCAAACCTGGGACACCCAGATCATGAGGAAGATGCGCTACCTCTGTGCCAGGTATTCCATTCCGGTATTTCCATTCCTGATTAATACTTTCACTTTGTTGATCCGTAGAGAACATCACCCCCTTGGCGCACTTTTCAAAATCGCCAACTCCCCGCGCTCTTGCGTCTTATCTCCCGGAGAAAGATATCTTCCGACGGCAATATCGGGTTGCTGCATTTGGCGCTAAATATCCTTGGCAAAAAGAGTGATGCTCTCTCCTGTCGCACCCTTTCACTTTAATGTATCGAAATTACAATGTATTACGGCCGTATTAAAATAGCACTGTGGCAGGAATAGCACGGATAGCCAAAAGTTTAATTTAAATAAAAGAGAAAGAGAAAAGTAAACCACACCATTTAAAGAAGAATTAGGAGAAAAACTATTTACAAATAAAAGAAAAAAAGTAATGGAGGATTAACTAAATATTTGTAGACTTATCCTGAAATTTTAGCAATAAAACGAATTCAAATATAAAGTAAATACTAAAAGAAATATAGTAAAAAATACTATAAATGAATAAACAACAAAAAAACCTCCCATAGAAAGCCAAAGGAAAGAAAAAAAAACACAAAGAAAAATGACCGTGAAAAACTAAATGGTCAATAAAATGATTAAGAACTTAACTAATAATTTATAATATGCTGATTAAAATTGTTCAAAGGAAAGAAAAATTTGACGAAAAGCCCAAATAACATGTTCGAGGTTCCCTAAATAAAATCTCACTTGAGAATAAGAAATGAAGTTAAACAAATTTTTGAAATATCTATAAATTGAAATATCTATAAGCTTAATAACAAATACAAATTTTTAAGCATACGAAATTGGAATCCTGTAAGCCTAATAACAAATACAAATATGCAAGAATGCAAAACTACAATACCTATAAGTTTAATAATACAATTCCAGAGACCGAAATGGGAATATCTATACATTTAACAACAAATAGAAATTTTCACCCAAGATGAACTGAAATACCTATAAGCTTAGTAATAAATACAAATTTCCAAGCGTACTAAATTCGAATATCTATAAGCTTAATAAATTTCCAGGTATGCGGAATTGGAATGCCTATAAGTTTAATAAGAAACTTCCAGGCATCGAAAATGGATTACCTATAAGCATAATAACAAATACAAATTTTCTAGCATGCAAAACTACAATATCTATAAGCTTATTAATAAATTTTCCAGGCACCAAAATTGAAATATCTATACTTTGAACAACAAATATAAAATTTTCAAGTATGCGAAACTGAAATATCATAAGCTTTCAATAAAATAAAAATTTCCAGGAGAACCAAACTAACAAATCTGTAAGCTTAGTAACAAATACAAATTTCTAAACATACGAAATTAGAGTATCTATAAGCTTAATAACAAATTTCCAGGAGTTCAAAATTAAAATATCTATAAGGTTTGTAACAAATACAGATTTCTGAGCATATTAAATTGGAATATATATAAGCTTAGTAACAAATAAAAAATTCTATGCAATCTAATCTTGGCGAATAAATATTTAATATCCGGATTCCAAAGGGGGAAAAAGACTTCCTGTCTGCAATAATACTAAAAAAATAAAGGTAGACAGTACTTCCTAAAATAGCCCTAGTTTCGGGAAATTAATTGAACGTGCTTTTCCCGTTTAGTTCTTCCTCACGACCAGCTCATCCGAACTAACACACAGCAGAAGAGGGAGGCGATTCCGAAAGGTAACAAATAAACACACTTTGGAACCTTTCCTAGGACAAAAATAACCCCATCAACACCAGCCTAAAAAGGCGCGAATAGACAAAAGAAAGAAAAAAAGATACGGGAAAAAAACCTGGAAAATATCTCTCTCCCGGATTTAGCAGGAAAAGCCAGGAGATGGGAAAAAGAAGCCAACCTTTCTCTGGGAGATGGCATGGGGGTGGCTGAGAGGGTGGTGGTGGTGGCGGTAGCAGAACTTTTCGAAACGAGCGCATTACTTATGGATAAAAAGAGCATCACGTGACCACTATTTCGAGGGGCCATAATTACCTGAGAGGAGTGACGTCACAGTCAATAGTCAGGAGCGTGACGTAATTGATCCGGTGACCATAACGACGTAAAAAGCAGATTACCGCCTCCATATAACTGTAGACACATGCGGAGATTCGGTTTTTACTTATTTATTTCCCGCCGCTGCGCCTATTTCGGACATTTTATCGAACAATGGCCGATCATTCGGAAAAGTCACCGCCATAAACAGGACTTTTCTTAGGAAATCTGGAATTGGGTGGATTTCGACACTGCGGGGCTGTTCTGCTGTTTTGGTTTTATGCCGACACATTAGGAGAGCTCTAATACTGTACGGGTATCGATTGGGTCCAGTAATTCCTTTTATAGGATTTTCCAACATTGTGTCAAAATGATATAATCTGGAAATAATTAGTATATAAGTTAGATAATGCCCATTTAGATCACCCCTCTTAAATCACAATATTTGAATTTATGCTATTAGTTCATACTCTCACTATACATTTATATATATATACCTTGTTCAAATTTTTTATTGTTAATAAAATACTTTTTATTTATCCACCCAAGTTCAAATACCTTTTTTAAAACTTGTGGTGGAGGACACTCGATGCTAATACAGATGTTAATCAATTTCTGGATGCAATTACCCTAGACAGTAATATTTTCATTGAAAAAAAATCTGTGGCATGTGTCTCTATAAACATGAATTTCTAAGTAGGAGGAAACTATCAAAACTCTCGGTTTTCTCTTACCATTAATTAAAAAAATCAATAATTCAGTCTTATGTTATAATGCAATAACAACAATAACCGGAATTTATGTAGGATCAGATAATCAGATAAACACAGCAAGCAACTGCTTAGAGACTCTTCATATTTAAATCGTGGGGCTTAAAAGATTTTTTTTGTGTGTGTGTTATCAACAGAATTATTTGATATTGTGCTGTTATTTGATTTACGAGAACTGAGTATTCAAATTTATTTAAATTGAAATCCAGAATAATTTAAATTTGAGATTATTAGTCTTCGGATTCTCTTCATTTTTTTTCTTTCAAATTCACATGGAAATCACTGTAATTCATTATTTTAATCTTTTTTCAATCCCTACTATTAGTTCACACTCTCCCTATATACATTTAAATATCGCGTTCAAATTTTCAATCGTTTATAAAATACTTTTTATTCATCCACGCAAGTTTAAAGATATTTTTTTTAACTCGTAGTGGACGACACTCGATTTTAATACGGTTTTTTAAATATTAATTTATTAATGAAATGTAATTAATTTTTACTACTTTAAATAGAGTTTTAGAATTTTTAATGAACATTGAAATCAACAGGCAGTAGCTGAATCGGTAAAATGTGAGGATTTCAGTATTTTTCACGTGAAGATGAAGAATGCGAGTTCAATTCCTGCGAAAATCAATAAATTTTTGATATATTATTTATATTAATTGTGATTATTTATTAAAAAGTAAGTAAAATAAAATGCATCTTTCTTGAGCCAAGTAAGAATTGACTTAAATTTTTTTTATATTACTTTTTTAGATGTAATACATTCCATGTTGTAATGTTACTAACATAATCTCCTCAGTTTATTCTAACAAGATATTTGCTTCTTAGGATGCCGATTTCGACATATTTATTTTTTTCATAATCAAATAACTCTAAGCTTTTAGAAATAAATATTTATAGTGGTTAAGAGCATTTTAGAACATGTAATCAAAACATTAAATTTTACATTACATTAAATATAATAATCATGAAATTGTAAGGATATATATATATATATATATATATATATATATATATATATATATTTGTGTGTGTTTGTGTGTGTAAGAAAGACCTGGTTTTGAATTGAAAAGGGATAAAAAACCCAGTCATGAGAAAATAAAGATAAGTCAATAGCAAAACGAAATGATCAAAGATGCTGATGTCTATTACTGATAGATTGATGATAACAGTAATTAATAAAAATAATATTCATTTATCTCTAGACATTTTATCAACATTAACAAAAGAAACTAGTTTTAAACATTTTCAGACCTTATGTCTTTTTAAATTACCATTTTTATTTTGTGTCCCGAAAAACTTGAGGGAAACTTTATCAAACCTTGATAAAAAGCGAAAACGTTATGACTAGGACAAAAATCATAATAACAAAGTAGCCGAAGTCTGCACATTATAGATCGACGAAGGGAAAAAAAGCTTAGAAATTCCTTCCTGAAACCGCAAAATGAATATCGATTATATCCAACTTTCTGAAAACAAATGGTTTCCGGAACAAAGTAACTCTGTGGATAAGACAGAGAAAAATTTGTCCTGTATAAAAATCCACCAAATTTCAAATCGCGCTGTTTTAGTTATACTTAATTATATTGACGGTCCGTATTTAAAGCAACTCAAGGGCTATCTTGGGAAGGACTTCGTGCTCTTCAACCATGGTCAGATTACGAGTACAACACATGAGTTGGCACCACCGTCTTCAGACTTCCACTTCAAACTAGTTGGAGTACGTTTGGCCCGACAGATTTAGCGTGCATCAGATTCACTTACCCGACGGTTCTTCGGTGGAAATCGAGGTTCGAACTCGAAACTCAACGGTTCCGAACCCGAGACCTTATCGCCGTCGCTCGCAAATTGTGCAATTTGATAAATATATTGTTAGAAAATTTTGAAACGGATATTTGTTGTAATTTTTTATGTGTTTACATGAAAATTGTGTTATTAAAGTATTGCACTAATGATGGGGGATTTTTTTTTGTACATAAAAGGAATACTTTGAGGATATCTAGGCCAGTACGTACAGATTTAAAATCTCTAATGAATAAAGTTACCATCTATAAAGATAAGGCTACACCCTACCAAGAACGATGTGGCTTTTCTTTATAGAGATGACTTAATTTCAATCTATATCTAGCAGTTGAGAAGATACGATATAAAAATATTAAAATTAAATCTGCCATGCATATTTCAATGTATCATGTCAAAACATTATTTCTTGAACGGCCAAACACCACGTGTTCGCGCAAGTTAATCGTCATTTTTATTCATTTTAATCGTTTCATTGAATGAGTCACTTTAGTATTGCAAACGATCCAAAAAAAATTTGTCTCGCATTGACTGTTTAAAAAAATATCGCATTTCCTACTTATTTCTTTTCATATAATCAAGTGCTCAAAATGACATTTTTTTAGGTTTTATTAGCTGTAGTCTTAAACTTATTTTTTTTAATCACAGCTTTTGTAAATGCAACGGCAACGCGTTGTTGAAAGCTGATTTTTTGAGATGCTTGTGCAAATAATAAAATTTTTATTTTTCCCCTACGGATTTTTGTTGACGTCAGAAAACATCATCCCAAAAACAACATCATGTTCTGACATGTTAAAAACTATAATAGTCTAAGACTTTCTGTTTAAATGAAGTGTATTTTTCATTGAATACATGGATATAGTGTTATAAGAACATATTATGAAAGAAGAATAGTCTGTACATGAAATTAATGTCATGAGGATGACAGTACAGTCGAACAGATATAAAACTTCAGATAAATAAAGTTGCCATACATAAAATTGAGGATAAATCATTCTACGGACGATGTGGCTTAGTAGTTGAAGCATTATACCTAGTAGTTGAAAAGACACGATAAAAAATGTACCCATAATTTGTAGTCTTATACAAAGAGCACTCGAAATGTTTCAAGAATTCTAAGACTTTCAGATGAAATAAATTTTATTGTTTCATTTCGTATACCAAAATTGATTGTTTCATTTCTTTTACCGAAATTGGACTATTCTTTCCGAAAGAGTGTCAACTCCAAATAT
>JAOUZG010009324.1:1859691-1889468 GCA_026289955.1 Argiope argentata
AGTACTGCTAAATATACCAGTGGTACTTTCTAAAGATAAAATTACTAATGTAATTAAATAGACCAGTGGTAGATGATAAAGCTAAATATACTAAAGGTACTTTGCAAAACTAAATATATCTGTGGTAATATATAAAGCAAAATATACCAGTGGTAATATATAAAACTAAATATGCCAGTGATACTTTGTACTTTTGATACCGAATTTTTATATAACAATTTAATAGTAAGATTATTCTTCATTTCACAGTTTGAACTTCTAAAAACTTCAATAAAACTGAAGATATTAAGGAAAGCCAAGGAAAAACTATTTATTAATTAGATTTATTTACTAGGTAATTAGCACATATGATGTTAATCATTAAGAACATAATTATTTTCATTGCAAAATTAACAAGAGCTAATTTTATTGATGGCATACTTAAACTTAACAACAATTAACAGTTAACTTTTTAATAGTTAATTGCAATTAGATAATGTATTGAAATAATCTATTTTTAATCTCCAAAATATAATTAATTATTCAAAAATAACCGTAAATAAAAGCCCAGTCTTGATATTAGTTTAAAATTGCCATTCTGTTTCTTTTAAAATATAATTTATGAAAAAAAATTGAAATTCCACAAAAGAAAAACCGAACTCCGAAAAACCATTATGAAATTTCAATAAAACGAAATTACAGAACAGAGCTGAACCCTTTTCTAAAAAAATAATCTGTATGTTTTCTAATAAGAAAAGAAAAGGAGATACACACGCAAACTATATTTTGCTCCTAAAGTTATTTAAAAAAAACTTTTCAAAATTATTTTAAAATGTATTTACTTAAACGAAACATTTCTAAGAAAATATAGCAGTATTTCAATTTTAGAATATGCAAAGGCGTAGGTTTTATGTGCACTATAAATACAATGTTTCGAAAATTCCGAGAATAGAAAAAGCTACGAAGAATGTATTTTACGTAAAAAAGATGAAATATACCATGAATTTTCTTGAAACATGCGTAAGTGAAAATTTTATGTGAGAAAGTACGTTGTATTTTATTTTATAAACACATTTCTGGCGGTAGTTGAATAAAGAATAAAAATATTTATACTTATAGAATTTATAATAATATTTCATTCTTAATATTTTATAAACTTTTATCTATTTATTTTTTAAAAAAGGATTTTAGGCAGGGGAATATGAGGCAGTTTTAAATAGAAGTAAAATTATGATGGGGAAAAAATGACAAAGAAAATATTTTAAAAAGCTAACTAAAATGCCATTTATCTTGTTAAAGAATTTTATTCACATTTTGAAAAAAACTATAATTTTAATATTTATGCCTCTCATTAACAGGGTCGAGTTATAATATAAACAAATGCATAGGAATCCGCAAAATTGAGATTGGGTCAATGGTCTTTTTTTACAATATTTTGATTGTCATTTTGATTGTTTTTTTTCATTTAACCCTTTAACTACTGACGGTATTTATAAGTACCATTTAAATTCGTATTATATTTTCGTAAAATGACCGTTTTTGCCTATGGTATTCTAAAAAAAACTGAAGAATGTAACCCAAATATCAAGAAGTTAAAATAAGCTAAAAGTAGGAATGAAAAATATTTACTTAATAATTAAATTAATTAAGATATTTCTATTAATTAAAATTTTTCGCTTGACTTGTCTGGGATTATTCTGCAAGGGAACTTAATTACTGGCGCAAAGACGAGGTTGCAAAATTGGTGGCAACATAATTCAGTAGATAAAGGGTTAAAATACTATGCATTGGAATTTGTTTAAAAATAAGTGTCTTTTAAGTTTTCGAACATTATTTAAAATAGTTTTTAAAGTCCAAATATTTTATTTCGTTTGATTGGTTGAAGTCTACCCCCTTCTTCCCCTCAAAAAAACTTTATATTGGAGAGTGTAGATAATATTAAAGGAGTTTTATAATTTTTAAAAAATCTAATTTGAAATTATTAAAAAAATTAAATTTTTTACAAAGAGAGATATTAAAATCAATAATCTTGAAGATCACCCGCAAAGAAATATTTGGTTATTTTAGTTTATTATTATGTTTGGTACTCAAAAGTTGCTTACTTAGAATTTAAATTGAAATGTATTAAAAATATTCGAGTATGAAAATTGAGGGGAAAAAGAAACGAGGGTCCCAAACCTAAATTATTTTAAGGCTCTTAATCAGGTAGTTAACTGTTTAAGAGGTTCGGCCTCTTCTGAAAATGCGTATGCTAAATTGTCATAAACTTATATATAGTACATAAATATAATAAATTATTAAATAAAAATGTAATAATTAAATTATTATAAAAATATAAAAATTGCAATTGAATAAAATCTTCACAATGTCAAATGTACTACTTTTTCCATGAGGAGCATACCCGTCAAAAACAGTTAAGTGGTTAAATGCTTACCCCGGGATTGCCAACAAAACCCTATCTTCACAAATTTTTCTATTCTCGAATAATCAAGAACATATGCAAACAGACATGTACTAGAAAAAAAGTGCTCGCTGGGAACAAGTGGTATAAAACGTAAGGATTAATAAAGGGCGAATACTTCTGAATATGTCATTCCTCTCTTTCTCTATATTTATCACGCAAGAAAGTAGAAAGCTGTACAAAAATAAACCTTAATACGATAGTTTTTTTTTTACATCACAATCACTGAAGACAAGAAAAATAGTTTATTTTAAAACTACAGTATTCCTCTAAACAAGAATTTCATGACAAAAATATATGGACATAAATATTGCAAAACATCACAGCAACAACAACAAAAAATAAAAAGAGGACACCTTCAGTTATTGCAAATCGCCTGTCTACAAGTAGTGACAATATATTGTCTATAAAAACAGCATATATTCTTGTAAATACCGACCAAGACGAAATAAGAAACGTACAACTAAACAAAATATTTCGAAATGGTCAAGAATATTTTTCGTCCAGCGTCTGAGCTTGAGTTCTCGAAATATGGCAGTGATTTAAATCAAATATGCCACAAAAACATCACAAAATGTTGCAATAACTGGCGAATCTAGAGTGCACACTGCGTCAACCCATTCAAAAATTGAAGTTTCTCTTTTTCTTGGCGAGTGGTGTCTGGACATTGCGCCAAAAATTCGGGACAACAAACACTTTGATTGGCCCGGAACAAATGGCGAATAAATTCACAAACAAAGGAAAGAAGAACTTCAAAAAAATATTTCGAACCCAGTTGCATTTGAGACGGCAAGAAAACAAAAACTATATCTAAACTCAAAGGGAAGAAAAACGAATCGGAGTCGGGCAAACCCCAATACCCTGAGTGCCTCCCGAACCGAGGAGCTTTCGATACTAGCTAAACAGAACAAACAAGAGGTTTGTATGCCTGGATAGTCAAATATTGGTTGCTGCCGTAGCAAGAGCGGGGCTTAGCAGAACCGAAAAAGGTCATTCTTTCTTGGGGAGAAGAGCGCAAGGTGGTTGGGGGGGGGAGGGAATGAATGTTGCTTCGAAATAGCTTTTGTGGTCTTCTATATATATCTCTTTCCATATAAAAGAGAGTTGAGATATTATTGTGTTCAAAAAAGAGGGAAGCGCAATTTAATGTATTTTGTTTCGTTTTTAAGATCGCTGCCGCGCTATCCGGGAAACAATCCAGGCGTGGCATTTTGTTGTTGGGGAATAAAAGTTAATCTAACGTAAACAAGTGAAGTATAAGAAAACATTCCGGTTGCCACCGAGCAGCTGGAACGAGAACTGGAAACAGTTGATACTGAAATGTTTATTCAATGATCTTTTTGTTGTTGTTTTAATGCTCCAGCTGCCACGAAGTTGGATGCGTTGATTTGAAAATTAATTTAATGCCTTTTTTTGTTCAGATGTGTTATTACTTGTAACAGAGAAAATTCAATATAAGAATGATCTGAAAACTACTGTTATGAAAATTGTTTGATGGCTGACTGTTCGGTGACTCTAGAAGGATCGACTTTGGATGAATTAAAAACGCAACACCGTTTACAGCCATCGTATTGCACTACGAATAGAATTTCCAAGGAATATAAACTTGTTCGAACGCCTTGGATTTATATAGTCTCCCTGCAAGGAGCAACGTTTTGGCCTATTATTGCAATTTCCCGAATCTTTATTTTTGGCGTTAACTTGCAATTGGTCGCCAAGATCTGAGGTCTTTGTTTAGGAAACAATTAAGAATCATTGAAAATATCTTCTTTCCAAACATTATATTGTAGGTAAAAAATATTACATATTCATAATCAACCAAATCATTAAAAGATCAAGCAATGTATGCTTCAAAACATGTCTTAATACTTTAGAAAGCCACCGTATAGTTAAATAATTTTCTTCTTAATACTTTGGCATGCGAATTTAATTAAATCCTTATTGAGACGAAGCAGTCTATGAAGGACATTTATTATTTTCGCTCATATAATAACGTAAAGGGTGCCTAAAATACTTTTGCTTTCCAAATTGATTGTTTTAAATTACGTTTAATAGTAATAATTATTCAGATTTATATTAAAGATTTAGCCATCCAGCAGGAGTATTCCTTTTAATTATCATCATTATATTATCAAAAACTTTTAGCAATAATAATTTCTCTTTAAGTAAATAGAAATGATTAATTTTTATCGAAATCGTTTTCTAAATTTTGCCATTCAGCTAAACAAAGTGTAGAATCTCTTTAAAAGAAGGATACTAATTATATAGCACTTTTCTGAAACAGACGATCATTGACGATATATAGATTATAAGCGAGCATGGGTCGGGGTAGTTTGGTTTGTAGGGGGTCGGATTGGCATCCCTTGGGCTGCGATTTCAAACTCGTCAACCGAAGAACTCGCCGAGTGTGTGATGGCTGGCGTACGTTAAATCTGTCGTGGTCACAAAGTCATCCTATCGAGAGTAATACCACTGAGGATCAATTCAGAGGTGATAGTTCTCAGTTCCAGATTTAAACTACCATCTTTAGATGAATAAATGAAATGCATGAATGTAGTTCACCCTATAAAAAGGGTTGTGACGTATATGTAGTTAAGTCGTGCTTTTGGCCCTAGTTAGCGTTATTGTAAAAAGAGAGAGAGAGAGACGCGCAATCAGCTTAAATCGTTGACAGGCCTGCCAGTGGGTTTGAAAAGTGCCATAAGTAACAGCAATAACATAAGTGAGTACACAAATATGTACAATGTAGAGGATCAGCTAAGCACCCATCAAATTATATTCAACTAACGAAGTAAATTTAACTTCGTGAAAAAATGTTCCTTAAAAGAGGGAAAAAATCAAAATATTCACTTCTAGATTGAACTAAATATCCCGTCAATAAATCTCATTTTATGTTCTTAATAAGTGTTCCCGTTATTCCAAAAATCTCCATTCCCCCCAGACCCATAAAAATGATTCACCATCAACTGTAGATCTCAATCTGTGTCTTCCTAGTCCACCAAACCATCTCCCCACTATCTGCTTCATTCCCGAATTTCCATGTCCCCAAACTCCAACCCACCTCCACCATCTCTCCAAACCAATATCTAGGGGATATTAAACACGAACCACACGTGCGTTTATTGTCGGCCGCCGTACATCCTCCCTCCCCCCAATAACGAATATACTGTAGTTCCGAAAGGTCTGATTAAGCTCATTTGCATTATTAACGCAGAATCTGCTCGTCAATTGATATCAGCACTGTCGAACACGCCTTCTCATTACCGCGGAGCTGGAGATAGGCCCCTGGTACAAACCTTGGTTAGGTGAGGGTACACCCGGTAATCGCTGGTGTCCCTGGTGCTATTACATGTCAACGCACAAAATTATTGCGTATGGCATGTAGGGAACGTGGCACCTTCCCCATGTCGATTAATGATTCTACGTGAACTGACCACTTACCCGAAGCCCCCCATCGTAGCCTCTGGATTTAATAAACATGCTATCTTAACTAACCGAGTTGTTACGCTCATTAAATTGCACTTTTTAGTTAGAATTACACAGTCTAATGTATGCCAATGCCTGGAAACTAGGGTTATAGCTTGTTGCTAACGCCAACAGTTTGCGGGAATCGCGTTTGCTTGTGTCAGCAGGTGCTTTATGGCTGAATATAATTAGAAGTTGCACCTAGTGTTTGTAAAACTTGCTTGGATTAGTATTAAGGTTGTTTAATATCCGGAAGTGTTGTTTTAATGAGGTTTCGGTGCATTTCATCGCATAAATATACAATGCCAGTACTTGATTTTACTGCCTTACTGTGCTAGCTTATTATGATGTTTTCTATATTAAAGTCACAAAAGATATTTATATTTTATGTGGTATGAATTTGTTACAGAAAGTAAAAACCTTGGAATAAAAAGTAACGCTTTGTGCTGGTGATATGTTACATTTAAAGACGCTAACGAATTAAATCTCTTATGTTGCAATATTCAGACGTCTAATCTGTATAACTTGGTGAACAAATATTGGTGAGAATAAATTATTATAAATGCGATCAAGAAATATTGAAATATCTGTTTAAAAATTAGCATTAAATTATAGACAACATAAATCTCTGTATGAAAATGTAAAAAAAAATCCCATTAAGTTATTCTTATAGACAAGGAAAGGAAAAATGGAATAAAAGGGGGGGGATGGATGCCTGACAATTTTATGTGAAAAAACTCAAAAAATATATATAAGTTCTATTTCATATTAAAATCATACCAGCTTAATCTGATATTAAATTATCAATCTACAATAACCAAATATATTATTTCTATCCTATTAAATTTTCGTATAGACGCCATTGTGTGATATGGCTGTAGAATAAAGATGTAAAGATATGGTTTATTTTCATATCTCCATTACATTGCCATATCATAGGATATCAAAAGTAATCAAATATGTTATTTCCATTCATGCACATTTTGGCATAGATGTTTTCAGATATGGACGTAGAATGAAGATATAAAGATATGGTTTATTTTCGCATCTCCATTCCATAGCCATTTCATAAGGTATCAAAACACAATTTTTCACTTCATGTAGATTTTGGCGTAGATGTTGTGTGACATGGCTGTAGAATAAAGATGTAAATATATGGTTTGTTTTCACATCTGCATTCTACAGTCATATAATAAGTTATATGGTTGTAGAAACGGTATAATCAAATTTGTTATTTTCTTATAAATATCGGTAATTTTTGATATAGATGTCGTTGTGGGATAAGGTATAAATAAAGATTTATTTTCCCATCTGGATTCTACAGCCATAATCAAACTTTAATTTCCTTATAGATGTTGGTAAATTTGGTATAGACGTCGTTGTGTGACATGGCTGTAGAATGAAGATGTAAAGATGTAATTTATTTTTACATCGCCATTCCACAGCCATATCATAAGTAATCAAATCATAATAATAAAATATGTTATTTCCATTCATGTAGATTTTGGTATAGATGTGTGATATGGCTATAGAATAGAGATGTGAAGACATAGCTTATTTTCCTATCTGAATTCTACAGCCATATCATAAGTTATCAACTGTAATAATCAAATACGTTATTTTCATATATATGTCGGTAATTTTTTGGTATAGATCTCGTTGTGTGATATGGCTGTAGAATGATGATGTGAAGATATAATTTATTTTCACACCTACATTTTACAGTCTTATCATAAATTTATAAAATCCTAATAACCAAATATGTTATTTACATCCATGTAGATTTGTTATATATGTGTGATATGGCTGTAGAATGATGTAAAGATAAGGCTTATTTTTCCATATTAAATAAATCGCTTGACTTAAGCTTTAAAAAAAATAAAACAAAGTCTTTTAAATACAGATAAAATTTAAGCTCACAAAAATGTAAAATTCCACTCCAAATTGAAATTATAGTAGGAAATAACAGAAAGTTAGAGATAATATTTTATCCCTTATTTATTGCAATGAGTACAACGAACATGTAAGGTTTCTTAATAGTACAAGTTTATTAATTATGAAAGTTTGGAATTTAAAATCCCTCTGCTAAGGGTACCATTAAGATCAAGTTGTATAGCATATTTAATAGATATTTTAAACACTCATTAACTCCAGCGACCCAAGTAGTAACCACGGGCAGTTTTAGATTTTAGTTTAGTTATATTAACGTCCCGTTTTAAAGCAACACTGGGACTATTTTGAGATGGACCTCGTCATTTTGAATTGCTATAGATGATGAAGACGACATATGAGCTGGGATCCCCCTCTCCACTCCACGCTAGCGGAAGATCTTTTGGCCCAGACGGATTTAACGTGTAACTGATCCCCTTACATGATGTTTCTGTGATGGAATTGTGTCTGGAACCTGAAACCCTACGGCTTACATGGCTTACATGCTGAGACCTTACCACCAGGCCATCGCAGCCCCACCAAAAGCAGCTACTGTTGCTGTTGTTACTTATGGCACTTGCCATATTAGACAAGCCCCATTAGACATAGTATAGACCTATATTAGACAGCAGTAGACAGTAGTAGATATACCCATATTAGACAGCAGCAGATTTAAGTCGAAAGGAGCGTCTCTTGTTTTTGAAGTAGCGCCAACTAGGGCCAAGAGTACGACTTAGCTACAAACTTACCACATTCGCTTGCGCAATATACTTTTTACATGGGGGTACATTCACGCATCTCATAGATAGCATACAGAAGAACAGCCATGCCCAAACCGGGACTCCATAACACGAGGAAGACGCGCTATCTCTGCGCCAGGAAATCGGCAAACAGCTACTAAATAATATAAACGACATATGCTTTTCTTAAATATCAGCAATCAAAAAGCAAATAACAAATTAGAAAATCCCTCAAGGCCATAAAACTCTTTCATTCCTATTCCCCAAAGTTCCTGTTTCTGTCTTCATCCGGATGAGTTTCGAAATGTATTTCAACAATTAGAAGAATTCCAGAGTGAACCTATGGCTCCGAGACAAAACGGGAAGAAAAGAAAGTCGCTATAGATTTATTGATTCCGAAAAGCGATGAATAGAAAATCTTTTGCACTCCAAGCTGTTGCCCTTCGCCTAGTTCTCCGGATCTATAGATTGTATACAATGAAAGCATTAGGATCCTGTCGATAGACATTTGCCGTTTACTTTGGGAGGGCTTATTCCTTCTGGCTCGGATCTATTAAGTACCGTTTCTGGACGTCGTTTGTAGAAAAGAATCAAAGGGAAATAGAGTCAATCGCTGAGGCACTCATACAATGAAGAAATCAGAACATTTGAGAGCATGGCTTTTGTCAATTCCGTAAGTTTCTAATTGGTTTTTGAAAGAGTTTGATAACAAAAGGAATTTACAAGTGGATAGTGTTGCTTGTTCCAATCAAAAAATAGATATATTTTCCAAGTAAATTCACACAGCAATTATAAAAAGATGTAAATGAACTCACGGATTTAGCTGATTTAAATGCTTTTATTGATGATTTACAATTTTCTATCATTTTTGGGAGTTTACAAGTGGATAATGTTGCTTGTTTCAATAAAAAAAGGAGATATATTTTCCAAGCAAAATTCACACAGAAATTATAAATAAAAATAGATTCAGCTGATTTTAACTACTTTTATCGATGATTTACAATTTTCTAACGTTTTTTTTTAAATTTAAAAGCGGATAATATCGCTTGTTCCAGTAAAAAGAAATACATATAATTTCCAAGTAAATTCATGCAGAAATTATAAATAAAAAATGTAAATGAATCTAGGCATTCAGCTGATTTTTAATGCTTTTATTGATGATTTACAATTTTCTAACGTTTTTGCTAATTTACTAGTGGATGGTGTTGCTTGTTCCAATAAAAAAGCAGATATATTTTCCAAGTAAATTCACACAGCAATTATAAATAAAAAGATATAAATGAATTGTGGGGTCCAGATGATTTTAACTGCTTTTATTGATGATTTACAATTTTCTAACGTTTTTACGAGTTTACAAGTGGATACTGTTGCTTGTTCCAATAAAAAAAGCAGATATATTTTTCAACTAAATTTAAACAGCAATTATAAATAAAAAGATGTAAATGAACACACGGTTTTAGCTGATTTTAAATGCATATATTGAGGATTTAGAATTTTCTATAGTTTTTGAGAATTTTTAAATGGTTGGTGTTGTTTGTTCCAATACAAAAAAATAGATATATTTAACAAGCAAATTCAGCAAATTCACACGGAAATTATAGCTAAAAAGATGTAAATAAACTCAAGGATTCAACTGATTTTAACTGCTTTTATTGATGATTTACAATTTTATAAGGTTTAAAAAAATTTACAAGTGGATAATGTCGCTTGTTCCCAAAAAAGCATATATATTTTCCAAGTAAATTCAGATAGAAATTATAAATAAAAAGATGTAAATTAGCTCAAGCATTCAGCTGATTTTAACTGCTTTTATTGTTGATTTATAATTTTCTAACGTTTTTGCATTTCTTTTTCTTATATACAAAATATAGATAAAATATTTCAACTGTAAAAAAAAATAATTGACATTTTGATATTTTGATAAAATAGATTTTGATTATTCTCTTAGCAATAGATCTCCCTGATTTCAAAAAATACAATTTTTGTATGTCCATGTATCTAAGACAAAGATAACTCAAAATAGCATTTGATTATATAACTAATATAGTTTTCTATCCGGCTTTTATACTAAGTTTGTACATTTCTACCAAATTTTGAGCGAAATCCATTCACAGAAAGTTCGGTTTTCCGATTATAAATTAGTATTTATATAATTATACATAAATACTAATAATATGTTATTTATAGTATTATAATGAAAAGAAGTTAAGAAAGAACGATATAAGAAAGATTATATATAAGAAATTATATTGGAATAAAGAACGATATAACTAAAAAAAAGATGGTTACATAGATTAAGTTTGTTACACAGACTTTATATCGATATTATCGATACCAGTCATATTTTATACCAAAACCACAAAAGGTTCATCATTTGCCGGTTTAACTTTCAGAAAGTCAATAACAAAAACATAATTACTAAAATACATCAAATTTGGCATGTAATATTGTAACAACAGTTATAATTTTGTGACAAATAGGTTCCAATATATTGGTAAAAAAGCGCTTAAATTATTATTTAAATTTTCGGATATTACAAACCGTACGCCAGGGATTAATGGACAAAAACTCGCCAAGGGTCATATGATAGTTTAAGTAAAAATGCTAAATTTGCGTCAAAATTCAATACATCGTAACTATTGCTCGATATAGTTATGTAAAGAATTCCCGGCTTTATATAAAGCCGCGTTCCTACGATCTGTCAACCAACAGACGAGGCACGCATTCCCCTGTTTTCCGTCTTTTGCGGTTTTTCTGAGGTGCTTTGATGTCCGTCCAGTTTACCAGAAATTTATTGGTAAACTAGGCTTGCATCAAAGTACCTCAGAAAACCGCAAGAGAGGGTCAAGAAGGGGGGAGCATGCCTCGTCTATTGATGGAAACATTGCAGGAACACAACTTAAGATCCTCAACTTGACGGAAGGATGGAAGGGCGTATGTAAAACTTTTATGTGAAAATGTGTGAGAAAAATTAATAGCGAGATCACTCCAGTTGATTACTCTTAGCATAAAGGTCGTGGTGGACTGGTTGTACAGAGTCAGATCCGGGGCTGGAAGATTTCAGTTTCGATGCCCTGGTTGTACAGTATAAGCTCCGGGGCTGGAAGATTTCAGTTTCGATGCCCTGGTTGTACCATGTCAGCTCTGGGGCAGGAAGATTTCAGTTTCAATGCCCTGGTTGTACAGTGTCAGCTCCGGGGCTGGAAGATTTCAGTTTCAATGCCTTGGTTGTACAGTGTCATCTCCGGGGCTGGAAGATTTCAGTTTCGATGCCCTAGTTGTACAATGTCAGCTCCGGGGCTGGAAGATTTCAGTTTCGATGCCCTGTTTGTACAGTGTCAGCTTCGGGGCTGGATGGTTTCAGTTTCGCTATCCGACTCTACAGAAGAACCATCGTGCAAGCGAGTCTGGCCCACTCTACATCCGTCGAGGCCAAATATCCCCCTGCTGGTGCGGTCCAGAAGTTAAGAGAAAGGAGGGGTGGAAGCTCAATTGTCGTCCAAGTCATCTGAACGTGGTTCAAAAGTACAAGGTTTATCTCCAAACAGCCCTACTGTTGATTTGAAATGGGATGTTAATTAAACTATACTAAATTGCAGAAGTCACTATGAGTAAGAAGTTGATACGGCTGTTAGATATTAAAGTGAAAGAAAAAACAAATCATTACATATACCAATAACTCATTTTATTTTACAGCAATGAATAGTAAAATAATTGAAAATAAAAATGAGCTTTGCTATTCAAACCGAATAAATATTAGACTTTCCTTCGGGGATGTTTTGTTTCTTATTTATTATACGGAAACAGTTTATTTTTCATTATTTCTAAATTAAACATGAACTACCATTATAAGTTGAAATGTGAAATTTTAAAAAGATCATACCCCCATCATCATCCTTCATTTTGATTTTCAAACATAAAAACTTTTAAAATTAAATTATTCAAAAATTAATTCATTAAAGACTCTATACGAATCGAATGATCTATGCTTATATTACTGCAGGGCGAAAATATTAATTAACTTTTTACTGCAAGCAAATATTATTGCGTCACTCCATCAAATATTTCGGACGCTTATTATCTCATCCATTCTTTCTGTACACACTTAAGAATTTCATCAAAACAAATAACTTAAAATACAAATACGAAGAAAAAAATATTCTTAAAGGAAGTAAATTAATTCGCGCCTCCAAAGACTAATAACTATTATAATTACAATCAATGAATAATTGGTCTTTACTTTAACAATTTTCGAAAAAAAAGGAAAAAGAAAATAAACAAAACAGCGATTAAAAGCGCCCACGGCACTTTATAACTCACAACTCCTAAAATCTTTTGGCAACACACCCCTGTCCCTTCTAGTTAAGACTTCTTGAAGTCCCCCATCTCAGGTATTTCGTGAAATTCTTTAATTACTAAGTGAGAGGTTTCTTCGCTAAAATTACTGGAGCGTTAATTAATCTTTTCCCGAAGACATTAATGACCGTTTTTTCTTCCTTCGTTTGTTTACATTGTCATTTTCCTCGTTTTTCTACCCGATAGATCAACATGTAGTTATTTCAGACACTAGATGGCGGCTATGCGTGAGAAAACATTTTTGTTTTATTAAATTTATGAACGTGTATGTTCTAGTATTCGATTTTTTATTGTTATGCCACATGCTATAATACCGAAATCCACACATATCATTATCATGCATTCAATTTCACATAGCCTTCACTTTTTAAAGATATTTCTTAAGTGCCTTAAGGTTCGTTAAGGTAATATTTAAGAACTACGTTCTTAAATATTTTCGTTTTGTTTTATCTTTTTTTGCTTGCGAATGCATTTATGTTTCTACACTATTTATATAGAACGATCAGTCAACGTATTTGGGAAAATAAGCATAAAATAGCGTGTAAGTTACAAAACATACAAGATAATACCAAAGGTATATATAATTACTGGTTTATACTAATAGAGACCCATTTGATTAATTAAGAAATTATAATATCATCATAAGCGATGGGTTCTTTTCGTTTGTCAAATATTTTTATATTGTCTGCAAATGCTGGCAAAACAATCACTCGCTGGCACTTAGTTTTTATTGACATCACTATCAGATATCCAAGATTCCCTATCATACATAATACATTTGGTTTTAATTATTGTGTGCCTCTAAATATTAGTTATTTAATATTATACCAGTATAGAAATATGTTCTGGTATCTATAACAGCACATATATAAAACTATATATTACTGCATGTCTCTATTCTAGTAGAAGTATAACAATACATTATTGCATATCTCTATACCAGTTGATTTAATAACACTTAAAAATTTCATGCACATTAATAACATTTATCTGGGGCTGTTTTTAATAAAGATGTGCGTGTTGATGATCAATCGACATATTAATGTTATTTGTCCAGCCATAACATTTTAAAGCTTTATTGCTATGGTCTTCATCAGAGATTCTCCATAACATTACCACATTTTTCCATTACCAGTAGTTGCGTCGGGTAGTAATATGCTGATGAAAACTCACTTGTTGATTGCTAGTTGATATTTTGCTGCCACTGTCAGATATTTAAGAACCCTGGTCACAATAAATTTGATTTTTAAATGTTAGTTATTTTCAAAATGTTTAGTATTTTAATTAGTTGAATGCATTTCTAAACCAAAATAGTACAATGCCCAGAATAAGATATGATATAGAGATACATTCAGGTATTTCTATATCATAGTTTCTCTATACCAGCATATCTATATCAGAACGTTGTGTCTCTATATCAGAATGTCTGCCTGTGGTAGCATGTTTGATATCTCTATACCAGAATGAATTTATATACCAGTATGTGACCTATTGCATACATCATACTAATTGATTTAATAAAGCTTAAAAGTTTCATTTACATTACCAACATCAGTCTGGGACAGTTTTCTAAAGATGCTGCAAGCTTTGACAATCAGTTGGCAAGTTAAAGATGAATGTCTCGCTATAGCATTTCTAGGCTTTATCGCTAAGGCTTCATTAAAAATCCTTGGCAATAATCCTTCCTGGGTCATGGTGAACTTTAGACACACTCCATAACGTACTCCAAACCCTTTCATTGTCATTAGCTGCTTCACGCAGCCCTATGCTTATGAAATAATCACATGCTGACTGATAGTCGCTATTTTGATATCACTGTCAGATATTTAAACTTTCCTGTCTTAATTCATCTTTTATACTAAGTAAGCTTTCGAAGTGTCTACTACTTTAATTAAAAGAACGTATCTTCATACCAACATGATATGGAGATCTGTTCTAGTATCTTTATACCAGCACATATAAGATATCTATATACTAGTACATTTTGTATCTCCATACCAATATGTAGCGTATTATTGCATACATCATACTAATAGACTTAATAACGCTTAAAAGTTTCCTTTATATTGCCAACGTATGTTTGGGTCCGCTTTTCAAAGATGCTATACGCCTTAATAACCCCCGGGGGCACCTCGTAATTGGGGATGAGATGCTTCCGGCTTGGTAGTTAGATCTTGCCAACCCGGGGTACACTATTAGGTGGGAGGTGTTAGACTCCTCCCATCGATGATGGGACGTACTTCCTCCGGGGAGGGTTGTACCATGGCCGGTGATAGCCTTTAGGACTCAACCACAGTTCCCACTAATTGCTGTTGCGGAGGTCCGGTCATTCAGTGCTAGTGGTTAATCCGTGTGCCTTCGTGGCGGGTTGGAGAGTCTGCTCAATGACTTACGCATTAACAAGCAGTTGACAATATGCTTATGATTAGTTGACTTAAAACTATCAGTATGACTTACGCCTTAACTATCAGTTTTTAGTATAGCCTTGATGCTATACTCCTCGAAAATGTGAATGATTAATATCTTTCCATAACATCTCTAGCCTCTATAGCTAAGGTTTCATCAAAATTCCATTGTCATGGTCGTTTTTGGATCATTGAGAGCATTATAAGTCTCCACAGATTTTTAGATATTTTTAACTAACGAACACTACACACATGGATGTAGCAAATCAGATGGTAGAATCAAAATACTAAACTTGAAATTTACCAGTTATCTAAACTTCACGGTAAACCGTCGTAATGGCTGCATGTAACTATTACTCAACATTGGTCACATTCTTTCATTTTCCCCTAGTAGAAGTCTGTCTGCCGTCTTTCTGGCACAAAGGTAGCGCGTCTTCCTCGTGTTATGGCAGTTTTGGGTTCGAGTTCCGGCTTGGGCATGGTTGTTCTTCTGTGTGATATCTGTGAGATGTGTGAATGTGCCTCCCCCACCTGTAAAAAGGTGTTGTGCAAGCAAACGTGGTGAGTGTGTAGCTAAGTCGTACTATTGGTCATAGTTGGTGTTACTTCAAAAACAACAGACGCTCCTTTCGGCAATAATCTGCTCATGTACCAGCGGGGGGCTTGTCCATAGGCAAGTACCATAAGTAACAACAACAACAGAAGTCTGTCATCAGGACCATAGTTTGTTAAGAATTCGGTTAACCACGTAGTTTTCTTGGGCAGAGCCAGCTGCCAATCATATTAACACCACATGATCTTACTGTTTGATGTTAGTATATTTTTTTTCCAGCAGAAGCATACTTGATTCGGGTACTAGGGGGAGTGTGATCAAGGCTCCCTTCTAGGAAATTTTATGAGTAGTTCTCTAGAATTGCTACACTATGGCGTAATCATGTGTTGATGTAATCGTTGTTGATGTTAAACAATAAACCACATAAGAGATAGTCTGTGTCTTCAAGTCACTTCACTCGGGATTCAATTTTCGCTGTCAGATTAATTGTTACGAAACCAAAAAAGCAACAATCCTGCCCCCGAATGAAGCAGGGGGGTTTCACAGTTGACATGTATTCCAATATTGATATTAGATTGTTTTGAGTGCAACATTAATCTTACTCATTTCAAAGGAGCTAAATTAAAACTCTTATTGTAGCAAACGATATAAATGATTGCATTCAAAACAATTTTAGAATAAATATCTGGGGGATATTAATGCAAAGAAAAGTAATGCCTTGGCGATCCCCGAAATTAATTTCATCATTAATTTAGATCTTAGTTTTTTCATTAAACCGGGAGCCGCATTAAGTGATATTGAATTTCAGGTAACGGATCACGAAATGGTTTGAAATGGAGCATGAAGCAATATGTGGGTGGAAACGGAACTGGAGCAAAATTATGCAATTCAAATATAATGAATTAAACTCTCCTAAATGAAGCTTTGGCGGAGAAATACTAAAACAGAATTGGGATGTTTCCATTAATCATGACGTTATTTCGTTTTTTCGGTGCATCGTTAGCAGTTTTTTTTCCTCCTCCGCTCAAGACAGCGATGGAATGAAGAAAAAGCAACAGAATCTTACAAATTCCCATCCAGTTGGTAATTACTCGACTGCTCGAGGGCATTTAATAAAAGGGCAAACATGGAATTACCATTTTTATTCCCCGCAACATTATGCATCGGTAGTAATTTAAATAATACATCCATTAAGAACAATGGTGAATTCGACGTTTTGTTGTCAAAATCCCAGGCAGACGATTTAAAAAAACACAGCTGGAAACGAAGAAGAAGAGGGGAAAAAATAAATAAAAGAAACAAAACTGTATGGAACAGACAAGGGAAGTAATTATAATTATTATTTCTACATATGAACAAAAAATATTAATAAACTGAATCTGTTGCATTGTTTCCACTCGGTAAAGGAATATATTAGAGTAATTGTTGGGGAAAGAACATTTAGAGAAAAAATAATATGGATTTATTAGCTACCTTGAGTGTGATTTATTAGATGGCATCCATTGCTATTATTACCCGTCAATTGGGACATCCCGAATATTTGTTCTTTTCATTGAATTGTTTCAGAAAAGGATAATATCGATGCCCCGATATGTTGAAAATTTCTCAATATATTTTTTTAAAGATTCGAATTCGAATTTTGGTTGAAATAAATTTTTAATCGTTTGTTGTTCGAATTCTTAATTTAGAATTTTAGATAGATTTCTGTACAAATATAAATGGGTTAAAACAAAACTTGTAATTTTCGTTATGAAAATATAAAATTATGTTATAAAATGCAACAGGAGAAGTAGTTTTAAAACTAATAAATTATTTTTCAAAAAAAAAAACTTTAAAATGGAAGTTTTTTATGAATAGTTGAAATGTGCAAAAATCTTAAAACTAAGAAAGTTCATATCATTTCCAGATTGCCGTTTTAAGTCTGTAGACTTTATTATTCCCATGATCAATCAATTGAAAATAAAATCAAAAATAATCAAAAGAATGAACGAATCAAAAGCATAAATAATATTTTAAAAAATGCTACATTTATAACTAGTTTTGGTGCAAACTTATTATCTTACTTATGGTGTTTTATAAGTAAGCAAAAAATGTTTGAAAAAATGAACTACATTTTAAAACATAAGAATGAGAACAATATTTTAAAAAAGAAGAGTAATAAATATTTAGAAGGGGCAAATATTTTAAGACTAAAAAAAGTTGACGATACGAAGTAAAATTATTTTTGACATAGAAATTGGTAGCATTATTTAGTATTAAAAGCAAACAGAATCTTTAAATAGGCATTCTTACTTATCCTAGCATAATTCTTATTTTTTATTTATTTATTTATTTATGGCAAATGGAAAATTCGATCGAAGCTTTATAATCGAAAATTAATCATATTATTTACGTTATTTTCTATATTCTTATTATACTTTTATCATTAGATGTAACGAAATATTGAAAAAAATTGCTAACTTACTTTTAAAACATGAACATTTATTAAAAAAACTTCAACGAAAAATAAGAAACATTTAAAAATTAAAGAAAATAATAAGACCTATTAGAGTTGTTCAAGAAACAATAAATTGGTAGCATTATAATTGAAAGCGAACAGAATCTTTCAATGTTCTTATTTTACAACATTATCATTCCTATCTACATTTTTTAGCATTATCTGTGACAAGGGGATCTGTATGACAGCGTTAACAATCCAATTAATGAAAGTTAAATATTTTTAATATTTGAATGTACAAAAATTTTAGAACTAAAGAAAGGAATAAGGCCTATTAAAATTTTCTTGGTCACTCAATTGGAAGAAGAATTAAAAATGAAATAGAATGCTAATAAAACTATTCAATAGATGTTCTTATTTTACACCATTATCATTCTTATTTACATTATTTACTCCGACTGTGACAAACGGAATTCGACCCAAGATTTAGCAACAAAAGTGATCAAAGCTCTGATAAATAATTTGAATACTTGAACACATGCAAAAACTTTAAAACTGAAGAAACGAATAAACTCACAAAAGTTGCTTTAGAAGCAATAAAGTGAAAGCGAACAGAACCTTTCAGTCGACAATCTTATTTACAGTACCATCATTCTTATTTACGTTATTTACCGTATCCTACAAATGGAAGTGGATAGAAAGTTTAGCAACAAAATTGATCTAAGTTCTGTTAAATATTTTGAATATATAAATGGATAAAAATCTAAAAATTAAGAAAAACTAATTAAAGTTATTCTAGAAACAACAAATTGAAAGTGATTAGAACCTTCAGTTGACTTTCTTATTTACACCTCCACCATTCTTATTTATTCTATCTGTAGCAAATGGAATTCGATAGAAGCTTTAGCAGCAAAAGTGATCAAAGTTCTGATAAATAATATGAATCCTTGTATAGTTAAAAATTTTAAGTTAAAAAAACGAATAAACTCATTAAAGTTGTTCAAGAAACAATGAATTGGAAGCATTATAATTGAAAGCGAACAAAGCCTTTCAGTCGACAACCTTATTTACACTACCATCATTCTTATTTACGTTATTTACCCTGTCTCCCGCGAATGGAAGTCGATCGAAGCTTTAGCAGCAAAAGTGATCAAAGTACCGAAGACAGAGGCCATAAGAAAAGTTTACGGCCAAATCCAAAAGAGGCGTTTACTCCGAATTGCAAATTAGAAGCAGCTAAATACTTCCCTGTTTCTTCGCCAACCCTGTGGGAAGAGGCAACAACGGTGGGGCTTAATCAGCGGTTAGGGGCCAGCTAGCCGAAAATTGCAATGGGAGGGCTAAACTGATAATAGGAAATCCATGTACCCGATGAGGAAGCGGCAGGACTTCCCAAGAGACGCCGCCAAAGTCAAAATCGATGGGACAACGACTTTTCTCAACGCACAGATCGATCGCCAAGAGAAGAGGAACTTATTTCCTGTGCCAATTTTCTGCCTCACACTTTTAGGACAGAAAGATCTAGGGGAAAGGTGGACAGCGATAGCGTTCGTGGAAGAAATAACCCGTCCCTATCATTTGCTGCAGCGCGGGTGGATGCTTTTCAAAGAGAATGGCTGTCGTGTTCCGACGGAAGCTGGGGCAATTTCTAAGTGGAAAAGTTAAACCCACAAGTTTTAATCTTTTTAAAATTTGTATCATATAAATAACAGTCAAAAGTATATGCACCAATATTAAATCATTTTCTAAATAGTAAATGGGTCGTGAGCAATCAAATAAAAGGTTTTATATTAATTTTATTCAATTATTTATTATATTTTCGTTGATGAACTTTGAATGAAAAAATGTTCGTAAATGAACATAAAAATTAGTCGATGATCATAAAGAATAAATATATTAGGCATTTCAGTGAACATTTAGTGATGAATAAGCCTTTTTTATATTTCCCAATTTCAACATATTTCCTTTTACGTTTATTAACTTCAAACATATATCAGTTTTCAATTAATAAATCAATGTATCAAGAATGGATCATTAGCAATCAAAGAATAAAATATTTTATAATCATAGTATAAAATAATTACTATCTTTTCGTACATAAATTTAGAGTGAAAAAATGTTCATAAAGGAACATAAAATTCATAAATGAACATTAAAAATCGTAAAAGATCATACACTTAAATAAATAGCCCCCAACAATGCAACGATGATTAAATTGGTGTCATTTTTTCCAATTTCGATATATTTCTTTTTACGTTTATTTATTTCAAACATATATCGATTTCCAATTGATAAATCAATGTATCCAGAATGGATCATTAGCAATCAAATAATAATATGTTTTATATTATAGAATTCAGTTATTATTATATTTTTGAAGATCAATTTTTATTGAACATTTTTTTCGTAAATGAACATAAAAATTCATAAATGATAATAAAGAATCTATGCATAATACATTGAAATGAATAGAAAGTTGACAATAATTGACTGAAGACTAAGTCTGTTTCATTTTATGAAATTCCTATACGTTACCATTTATATTTATTAATTAAAAAAATATATCACGTTCAAATTGCGACCGTATAGAATATTTATTTTTACTTTCTACATGTGTAAAATAAATAATTTTATAAAGTGTAATTGGTTAGAAAGCATGATATTTTGATTCTTTTGTCTAAAATAATGCCAAGGCACATAACGTATATGTTCCTTTTAATAAAAAAAAATGCATAAAATGGTTTTTAAAAAATTCGTTTCTGAATTTCCACTGGCATTTCTGCACATTATAAATACAAATCTAGTCACCTTTACACCTCTTTATATTTTTAATTCACTTTATATTAACCAATCTTCATAATTTTTTTAAAATGTTATAAGAAAAGAATTATTACAGAAACATTCAAAATCGATGCGACAAACAAGATATTTTTATTTATTTATTTCATATGGGTCTTTTATACTTTTGTATTATGGACTTTTGAGAATCAAACTTGATTATATCCCTTCGTCATTCAACATTTCTTTGAAACAAAAGGAATAAAGAAAAGTCTTTAGAGGTAAGAGAATAACAACATGGAATTCCATCTCTCAGAATGTTTTTTTGTTTTCGAGGAAAGAGCGTAGTAATGGGTAAATAATTGGAGTTGCCCTTTTCCTTTGTGAAAGTTCCGAAAATCGCGAATTTTATTTCTCCACAGGAGCCAAATTTTAACTTATTTCTGGCTAAGCTTTCTTAATATCTTCGAAATATTCTGATTAATTGATCATAATAAGTTCATAAAATCAAAGATAAAGCAGATAGTTTGGTCATAATGCAATCACATTATTGAAAAGTCATTAATACTTATAATGACTTAATGTATATTTCTGTCAATAATTCTGTCTGTAATTGATTTATCCTGCTATCTATTTGTTTCCATTTAAACTGTTAAATTTCTATTCTGATTATTGCTAATCTAGTTTCTTTAAATGAAATATGAAATTATTAAAGATTTTTTTTTAAAAAAAAATCCAATTGGATTTTAGCATCATGTTTTCTTAAGAAAAGCACGTTATCTTTTTCTCATGTATAATTTTTGCATTATAAAGTCAAATTTTAATTCATTTTTCTAAATATTTTTCCGCATTTAAAAATATTGTATATTTAATACAAAAGAAGTTTAGAATTCAAATAAAAATAATTCAACCACCAAATGACGTAGAAATAAAATGTCTCATCCTAAAAAGATTGTTTCTCGCTTAAAGAATTATTGGATTTCTACTTCGAATTATTGAAATATTTCGGTAATTCAGAGTTAATTGCAAAATAGCAATCGAAAATTTTGCAAATTTTTATAATTGCTACTTCAATATGATGAAGAAACATAAATATGTGATTTGGTATTGTAATGAGTGATCTTTTTATATGAAGGGTTTCTGTATAATTTCTTAGTTTAAGAATAAAATAATGGGTTATAAAATTCTTTTGAAATTTTAAATACAATAATTAGTTTGCATTTGTAACTTTTAATTCAATAACGAATCAATGTGTAACAAAATTTCTAATATACCTTGCCTTCACTTTTTATGACTTCAAGATAATTAATTAATTAATATTTCCAGGGAAGTCGTTGAGGAAGATAGACATACCTTCAAATTTGTCTTTAATTAACAGATATAATAGTCTGTTAAGAACAGTTTGAAAAAAAAGAAGTAAATAGAAATAAATCTAATTAAACAAGCGGAAGCACAAACATAAAATGTTTGGGGAAAAAAAACATTCAAAACTTTAGAACGATATTTTTTAACATTTAAGGGATTCTCATCAGAGAAGAGTATTACCATTTACTATGAAGAATTTTGAAATCTTTATGAATAATTTTAAAGTCGTCTATTACATTTTTCATAAAACCATTTGAAACTTTAGAGCGATAAAAAACCATTCAAAACTTTAGAATGATGTTTCTCAAAATTTAAAGAATTATGATCAAAGAAGAATATTACCATTTACTAAGATGAATGTTGGAAATCTTCATGGGTAAGTTGTGTTTTACATTTTTCATAATGCCCTCAGAATTAACCACTTTGACTTTGCTTAGCAGTCCAATCAAAGTCTACATTTTCAAAATAGTTCAATCAAAGCTCTTCTTTTTCTGTAGAATGCACAGAAATACCTTGACTTTGCTTAGTAGTCCAATCAAAGTCAAGGTTTTTCTATGTATTCTACAGAAGGAAGAAGAGCTTTCTTTAACTTAATTTGATAGTCTAATCAAAAATTTTTTGTTAACTTTACAGAAGGAAGCAGACCTTTGACTTTGCTTGATAGTCCGATCTTGACGCAGCTTGTACAGTATTGTTCCTTCCACAATAAACAAAGTCAATAAAGGAATTAGTCATAGTCTAATGAGTCATCCAAGTTAGTATTCAAATTTTCTTCTTCTTCGTTTACAGTGAGGTGAAGGTCAAACGAGTTTAACGACACTAAAACTATCCATCACAAATCATCCAAAAAGGTCAAAGAAAAGTGCAAGACAATACTTCCAGGGCTTTATTTTTAAATATTAGATTAGAATACTGCTGTCGACTTAGTACGAATTAAAAAAGGCCATAACTCGAATGCATGCTCGAACAGCATGCTTTATTCTTCTTCAAAAGTCGTTGGATTCAAATATGAGGAGGAGAATTCTGCAAGTTCAATGACTGCTGTCAGCTAAGGCTTAATTTAAAGCATTTCCAGAAAATTTCTAGAATCTCGTAATGTTTCTGTAAATATGACAAGGAAAACATGCGAATTGAAGTAGTAGTACCACGAATCCTTAAACGACATCCATTGTTTTCATCCCTCGTGTATCAAGAAGAAACCATGAAATACTGCAAGTTCCTACAACATCTTATTTCCACTAGAATAATTTTCCCTTCCCTTTCTATTGTTAGATGAGGTACAGATGACCCAATTCCTCAGATTAATGCTTTATTCAACGTTCCATTCTTATTTCTCTCTCTGGGGAGCACCTAATTTCTTTGGAACACGCTTCTTTCTTTTTTTTATCGTTTTTCTTCTTTTATTTTATTTGTGGACATTCTTTTTCTTTCCACCTTCTCTATCGGTTCTTACTCCCTCCTCGGAATTCGCATTCGATTTTTGAATCCGTCCCCTTCCTTGCTCGGGCGATGACGTACCACCGTCCCGTCCAATAGAGGAGCCGGAGTGATAAAAAAGCAAAGCGAGAGGAAGAAGAACAGGAAGCATTGACAACCTTCGTGTTTTATTCATCGTACCAAAACTTTTGACAAAAAAGGGAAGAGCCAGAAGGATTGTACGCTCACCAGGGGGGGAGGAAGAAAAACGAAACAAAAACTAAAAGAAAAAGACGATTTCCTAATGCATTTAGACAAACGGAAGCAGTCCGAGTAGATTTGGGGTGTGTAAGTATGCTCGTGTGCATTTTATCTATATTGCGTTACGAAGCCACCTTCCAAACAGGATTTGATATTCTATCAGTTTGATATTCTGTACCAAGTACATAAAAGTATCAGGTACATAAAAATAATAAGACGATTTTCTACATCAGTTTTCGGACTCTATAGATGATCTATTCGGCTTCTTTCGTTTTTGATCGGGTGATACTATATAAATATAAGGCGATGTATTAGATGGATACAATCTAGTACGCTGTCCTGCCTTGACGACGCTATTTGCATGTATGAGTGTTTTTTTGTACTATATATATTTTATCCCCAGACATCATTACCTTTAACAATGCATATACTACTGAAGCACACTCACCTTCTCCCATTCTCTATCAATAAAGATTTGCATTGCTCTTCTCACTCATCCACCAATCCCTGTCAAAACCATTTTACCAGCACGTCGTCATTAATACTTTTTCCAAGTGAACAATGACAATCGTGCGAGTATCAGTTAGAAGTCTCCATGCAACTGCGGGTATCGGTTTTATTCAGAAAGGGAAACAAATGTCACAAAAGGTATCAAGTATAATTATAATGAAGAAATAAAGTATCATTATTTTGTATCAGTATCAATCTGTTCTTGAGACAGTGAAACCAAGTATTAACTCAATCCTAAATTGTAATTTGGACGGGGTATCTAGCAAAAGAGTATCAAGTATAATTGAGTATCAGTATCAAGCTCTAATTGATACAGTTAAACCAATTATTAACTCATTCCTAAATTGTAATTTGGATGGGATATTCGATAAAAGAGTATCAGTATCAATCTGTAATTGATATAGTAAAACCAAATATTAACTGAATCCTAAATTGTAATTTGAACGAGCAGATATAATATCCGTTCATACTGATCACCTTGAGCCGCACAAGAGAAATTGTAGGTTGATAGGCTAATACATTAAAATGATGTAGTGCGTTTTCATGCATGCGAAAATTGTAGAAGCTGTATTCTAAAATATTTCATAAAATGCTTATGGAGGGCTCTTCGCCTTCTTTTTCTGTAAAATACACCTATCATCATCCACCAAAAATACACCTATTATTATCTACCAAAAATGCAACTATCATTATCTACCAAAAATACAATAAATATTATCAACCAAAAATACATCCATTATTATCTAACAAAAATACACCTATAATTATCCACCAAAAATACACTTATCATTATCTACCAAAAATGCAATATCTTTATCTACCAAAAATACACCTATCATTATCTACCAAAAATGCACCTATAATTATTCACCAAAAATACACCTATCATTATCTACCAAAAATGCACCTATAATTATCCACCAAAAATACAACTATCATTATTTACCAAAAATACACAATCTTTATCCACCAAAAATACACCTATCATTATTTACCAAAAATACACTATATTTATCTACCAAAAATACACCTATCAATATCTACAAAAAATACACCTATCAATATTTACAAAAAATACACCTATCTGTATCCATCAAAAATACATAAGTGTATCCTTATCCAACGAAAGTACAACTACCATTATCACAAAGCATACAAATATATGATGTTTCATTCTTATATAAGAAGAAGAAAATGCTTTGTTATTGTCAAAAAATTTGTCATTAAGATTTAAATAAAGCTTCATTAAACTGAATTGATGGGAAACAATATGTCCTATTTATTGTTTTGAATCAAATAGAGTCTCATTAATATGAGGCGAAGACTGGATAGAGAATATGTTTCTATCACCATTCTTATCTTCTGGACATGGAAAAAAAATTCAGTCCTTTGTCTGCAAACTACTTTCATGCAGTATTCAAAGGAAGTAGTTAAAAAATTAATTCACAAGAAAAATTATCTCTTATTTAAAAGAAATGGCATCATTTTTTATTATACTTAATGTGCACAAAAATATTTTGTATGTGGTTAGGTGTAGTCTTTTATTCTTTGAAGGGTTTTCTTGTACATGTAAATAACGACAAAATATATTCCAATATATTCATTCAAACATTCATCCACATACAGAAATTTAAAAATACACTATATTTCCTATCAATACATTTAAGCTATGGATTCCAGTCTATAAAGGACAATTTGGTTATTTATATAGTAGAATATATCATCATTGCAGACAGCCAAGGTTGACAGTTGTTTTACTGAATTTTTTCATTCATGAATCTCTTTAGAAAACAACGAGAAAATGAATTCTAAACATTTAGTTCCAGTAGCAAAGAGAAAGAGAGAAACTTATAGTGTATGCATCAAAATATATTTTATTTATGGAATATGTATGTTTAGTATTTTGAAATTATTTGCCTTTAGTAGATATTGAAAATCTAGACATTAAAAAATGACGCAACACCTAATAAAATGATGGAAGATTTCTTATGGAATATAAATTAAGAAGAGAATGAAAAGATTTATTCGTCGTGAAACGAAGAAATATCTCACTCAAAAAGAATTCGAAAAGTTTTGGTGGGATAAAAATATGATTTATTAAATAATATTATTTCTCCCAAACCAGTTTGATTGCTTGTTAGATTTATGTTCCTTTCTGATGTTATATCTCGCTTATTTAAAAATATTCTCCCCATAAAATAAAGCACGAATATATGACCAGAATAACAATTGAAAAAGGCAATATATTTGCTCAATTATTACGCTGCATCAATAAGAAAACACGAGGAGAATGATAAAAGATATAATCTGCACAAAGGGTTGCATCAATCTAGGATTTTTGATTTAATCAAATATCGTATCGGCAATATTCCAATCTAACATTAATTCCAACAAGCTAATATGTTTTCTTGTTATTTATTTCAATAATATAGTCCATAGAGAACTCAATGAAATTAGAGAAAAACATTATTGATAATATTGGTCTTAACACAATATTTCACACTAACTACCCTAAAAATTTAAAGACTTTAAACTGATTCAAAAGACTTTTAACCTTTTACCGACAGTTTGAATCTATATTGGTAGCTGTTCTCATATTCAAAAGTTGTATAATTAATGAGCATAACATCCAGCTACAATAACCCATGTTTATACAACTCAGTTCTGTGGTGACAAAATGACTGGCAGTAACTAAAAAGATAATTATTCCCAATTACCATCCCTCACTACCCCAACTACTCCAATTACCATCAGTCACTGAGAAAGTTTAATGGTACCAAGAAAAAGACACTACAAAGCTTTCTAATGTCGTCGTCCTGGCACAGGGGTAGCGCGTCTTCCCTATGATCTGGTTTCCTGGGTTCGAGCCCTGGTTCGGGAACTGTTGCTTTCTATCTGTTCTATATGTTTGAATGTTCCCCCTTTGCTGTGCAAGCGAATGTGATGCATGAGTAACTGTTCTGTTTGCGATGATTTTATGTAATGTGTTGTCTTCTTATGTAAGCCCCGTGTGATACTTAATGGTGCCAGCGGGATTTTTAAATGTTCAATAAAAATGGCTTTTTAGTTACAATGAACTTTAAAAAATAATTGAAATATATTTATTCTTTATGATATTCTCTCAAACTAGTGACAGGATATCTTTATTTTGCTTGTTAACTCTCACCAGAAACCACCTCAAGTGTAGGAACGAGTAACTCATGGAATGGTTTGTTGGCTCTCGCCTCTCTGGTGGTTACAAAAAATGTTCTGATTTGCTATCTAGAAATACCCATAAGTACCACAATTGCTCCAATTACCATCAGTAATTACCTCAATTACTCCATTTGCCATCAGTTATTAAAGAAGTCTAATGGTACCAAGGAAAAGACTCTACAAAGCTTTCTAATTACAATAAAAAAAACTCAAAAGTAATTATTCTTCACGATATTCTCCCAAAGAAGTAACAGAACTAATTTTATTTTTCTTGTCATTCCTGCACTAGGGCCACCCCAGGTATAGGAATAGGTAACTTAATTTCTTTTTGTCTGGTGGTTACAAAAATGGTCTAGGGTTGGATACTCTTTACCGAAGATGGGATATGCCTCCTGGGTGAGAAATTATACCTTGGTTGGTGACGGCCCTTAGGACGCAATCATAGTATTCGCCAAAGGCTGCTCTCTAATATGTATATTTGTATTAGATTTTTAAGGTACAGTTAGGTATAGGGGTATAAGTACAGTTAGGTATAGGGGTAAGGTACAGAATAGGTATAGGGGATGTTATACACAACTACATTTATTACGCCGGCTTTCTGGCGCAGAGGTTCCTCGTGTTCTGGGAGTCCCGCGTTCGACTCCCGGTTCGGGCATGGCTGATCTTCTGTGTGCTATATGTGAGATATGTGAATGTGCTCCCCCCCTCTAAAAAGGGGCTGTGCAAGCGAATGTGATGAGTGTGTAGCTAAGTCGTACTCTTGGTCCTAGTTGGCGCTACTTTAAAAACAAGAGACGCTCCTTTCGGCTTAAATCTGCTGTTGTATCAGCGGGTTTTTTGCCCAATATGGCAAGTGCCATAAGTAACAACAACAACAATCACATTTATAATAGAATATGCAGGAATGTTTTGGGGATACTATTCCCACTAGTTAAAAATGATGCAATAAAAATATGAAATATATTGTCGGTATAGTCATAAGATTTTGTTATCATTTTTCAAAAAGTGAATCTTATGTAAAATTAATTAATCATGATCATTTTAAGCTAGATTACATTTTCGTAACATGTTGAACTTTTTCAACGCACCTAATATAAATTTTTAATGTCTTACGAACTCGGAAATTACGACTTTGACATTCTCAGTCAACAGTTCGAAAATAAAATTGAACAAAACCGAACTTTACTAGGGGATGAAAAATCACTTTATGGCCTTCGCAAGACGTCGTGCATCTTTGACGCAGTTAAACTCAATACCTGAAGTAAACAATTTCTTTTTGCTCCTTATTCTCTTACACTATTCAATGCATTAAGGTGGTGAAACTTCTGCCTTGTTCTTGAAATTTTAGTACCTCTTAAAAATAAACAATGCCATTGTTAACAGAATTCTGTGTTGTTCTCTTTCAAGCAAAAAAGTGCACAGCAGCTAGCACTCTAGTTGATTGCTCAAGTACACATTTTGTTTCCTCCTCTTTCCTTCTTATGATCATATAGCCAGGTATTTTATAGTAACATGAAGAAGAAAAAAAGCAAGAGGATCGCTGCAGGGTTCGAATACTGGAAATGATAAAATTTCGAGTATGGATCATAAAAATGATTAAACAAAAAAAAAAGTAAGAATATTCTCCGCAGAAAGTTGTCGAAAAAGTAAGAAACACAAAAGAGACGGGGATCAGTGATACGAAGTGATTGGTCTTCGGTAATCTGCAATGGCGGCTCATCCATTAAATGTGTATAGTAGTAATAACCACCTGAAATTTCTCTAAAACTCTAAGAAATTCGTTTTCAATCTTGTTCAAATACAATTTCAAATCGTTAATTCGAAAAAATTAAAACGAAGCAGAAAAAAATGAAGCGAATAAAAAAGCAAGAAAGACACGCGTTGTACATAAAGCAGCTCTGAAAAGCAAGAAAGACATGCGTTGTAC
>JAOUZG010009324.1:1891886-1910748 GCA_026289955.1 Argiope argentata
TGAAGATGTACTTCTTCTAATTATGTATGTCAATAAGCACGTATTTGATACGTGGTATGCATTTAAATATTATTTATTAGTATTAAATTGTGGAAGTAGGTCGTTTACAAATACTCTGAGGAAACGGTCACTTCAACAAATTTTCTCAGATTCTCTAATAAATTTGTCATGCCAGAGAGCATCTTAAATGGCACTTTGTTGTTGTTGTATATGGCATTTGCCATAAACAAGATTCGTGGAGTCATCAGCGATTTTTATGCCGAAAGGAGGATCTCTTATTTTGAAGTAGCGCCGACTAGGGTCAAGTGTATGACTTAGCTATTCACTCAATACAGTCACTTTCAAACACCCTTTTCACAGGGGAGCACATTCATACACTTTACAGATGAACACAGAAGAACTACCATGCTCGAACCGGGACTCGAACCCGGGACGCCCAGTTTTCGGGGAAGACGCGCTTTCCCTATGGCAGGACGCCGGCTTACATGGCTCGACAATAGAATTGAGAATATTATGGAATATTACTTTTTGGTGTGAATATAGCATTTTTACTGAATCTTCTGAGTCATTTGGCGATTAATCTCTGGCAAGAAGTTTAATTGATCCGCACATCGAATTTGTGTTTTACGAGCGTTTTTTTTCAATCGATTTAATTAAAGATGTGACAAAAAACTAAATTTATAGTCCCAAAGTCCTCCATCATATTTCATATATTTAAATCAATGCGTTTTTGAATGATCACGTTTACATATTTATAAAGGTAGAGACCGACAAACAGTCAACCAATCATTGGATTTGACTCAAAGTTTGAAGGGTGTCTGCATTATGGATATTAAATCCATGCACCAAATTTTATTCATATAGTTTTTGTGGTTATCAAATTAAATTATATTAGAACAGTCTGGCATCCTTTGAAGAGAGTTTCACACAAAGTTGGATTGAATTTTGAAAATTTGGTGTAAAAATAGCACACCAAACTTCAACCATCTTGCTCAAAGAGATTTTACGTTGTATTTGTCGCAGTCAGATAGACGGACATTTTCCAAAAAGTATGGGTCTCGAACTCATTGAGTCTTAAAACGTAGAGATTCGTCAAAATCTCTAATAGAATTTTTTTTAAATGAGTACTTTACTTTCTTTATACAGAATATATGAGAAAGTAAATATTTGAAAATGAAAAATCAATTGGCGATAAAAAATTAAATTTACAATTTTCTCAAAAATATTTAAGGAAAATATTTCTGAAATAAAATACTACAATGCTTAAAATAAGAATAAGCTTCATCGCAAGTTAGAATTCCTATTCTTCAACACTGGTTTCCCCTCCTTCGCTTAAAATCTCATCTAGTCTGTGTTACATAACTGAAATGAATTTCAGACTCCTTTTGCCAGTGCCTATCACTCTCACTGACGGCTTATTAAATTGAAGAAATCAAACAAATCCTTCCAGAGATAACATTGAAAATGTCCAGACATAGCTACATTATTACCACCAAAAGAAAGAAAAAAGCAGAAACAAGAAACCCTAAATCCACAGTAAGCTCCATTACTCCGTAACCCATCTCGCATTTCGTCTCTCTTATCACTTCGTTATCACGTTCTACGAAAAGTATGGCCAATTATCCTTATTATTGGCCCTCCCCCTCTTTCCCAAACCCTGCGGAGGCATTTTATGGGAGTGAGCAGATGGCAAACAATCAGTGTGCGGCAAAGACACGCGAAGGCAGTGATTTCTGGACATGCCACCATAACGCGGGGTGCAATTGTGTCCATAACTCAAGCATCCATGTTCATAACATGAGATAGCGGCACGTAGTGGCAGATTTGTGATTGCCAAAGTAACAATGTACGATCTATGTACAAAATACGGGATATAATGGTGCTATTCCCCGGATTTCCCAATCAGCGTTAAGATTTGAGAGAGAACAAGTGAGGAGGTTTCTTCAAATTGTTCCCAAAGCATTTTCATGCATGCTTTGTAAGATATATAGATATTCTCCAGAGGCCCCTCTGTAAAAAATTATAATAAGGCGCCAAAAATGTGTTATTTTTTCTTGGATGGATCCTGTTCAAACTGTCTATTAGATGCGAAATAATTTTGTAGGGTTCAGACCTACTTTAATGCACCGTTTCAGTTGCCAGCATTTGAGAAATTAAAAAAAAGAAGAAATGAAATTTTTTATAGCAAATTTCAAGTTATCATATGAGAATATTATTATCTTTTGTCATTATTTATCTTAATTAATTTAAGACGTTAAATAATTGAAACAAGTTTCAAACAATAACGGGACTTCTCTATTGGTCTCTATCCCTCTGTCTATAACACACACACACACACACACACACACACACACACACACACACACACACACACACACACACACACACACACACACACACACACAATTTTATAAAACTTACCTTTTCAATTTTTCTAACTGGCAAACCAAATTTTTCGGCTCGACATATTTTGAGATGAAATAACATCTATGATGTCATAATTCTCGTTAACTTTTAAAAAGGCATCTGCTTTCAAAGAAGCATAAGTAATGAGGATGCAATATTTGGTAAAACCAGGTAAAAATATTTTTTCTCATTAAGTTTTGGAGACATAAAAACCTCTAAAACCAAAACAACATCATTTTTTCACATTATAAAATGCAAGATAATTACTATTTTTAACAATCCTATTGGTGATTTATTTAAAACGATTTTGTCTCCTTGATACACATGCTATTTTGGCAACTTGGCAGTCTTGCTTTAATTGGCGATATAAAATTGTACATTTAAATAGATTTAAAACTTTTATTGGAAATGAGAAGTGAGTTTCTACGCTTATTTATTACTGGAATGCAGAGAACATTACAGGAAAGATGACGATATATATTTATAAAGTAGTTTGTTATTTGTTAGATGATTCCTTTTTGGAATAATTATAACGCAACATGAATTGTATCCATCGAAATTTTAACTAAACATTTGAATCTAAAGAAACAGCTGCAATATGCCAATGTTATTGGGGTTTTTTGGAAGCGCCTAGGCTTTGGGGCCTTTAATCTTCCGCTCGACTGTAATGATGGGTTAGTGACATACAATTTATGTTGAGCATTACTGAGATTTAATCTATTATTGTTAAATATTTGGTACTGAAGAATTAAGTTTAATCATATTGTTACATAAAAAGACAAAAACACAAACAAACAAACACACAGAAAAAAAAAAGTGAAAAAAATAAAAAATTAAATTAAATTAAATAAACAGCTGCAATAGACTTTGCTACAATTAAATAGTAAAAAAGTTTGAGAAATGAAATTCTGTACTACATTATACATTTCTATCACATATATGGTTTCTAAGAGCCTCGAAATATAATAAAATGCTTCAATTTCTTAATTAATAAACAATTTCTATTAATTTTTTTACAACTAGCTTTTTTTATAAAAACTAAAACAATTAATGAACCAGCTCTGAAATAACCATCTCGAGAATTATAAATTACAATGATAAATTTCCGTTTCCCGTTATATGATTTCAATTTTGGCATCCTATTTTTAATCTTCTAATTCAACAATCAATTATATGTAATGATTATCTTTTTTGTAAAATTGGAAGGCAGAAGGGATAATTTGAAACAAAATCCTTTAAAAATATTTGTAATGTAAGAAGATTTGCCTATCATGGCAAACATCTACTGAGATGGAGTAAAAGTTTTATGGGATGGGCGAAATCAGGTATCGTAATAGCTATTTATGAGGATTAAGGGTACCACAAGATTTATGATGTAAGTTCTCCAAAAAATAGTTTTTTTGCTGGGTTAAAAGAAAATAATTCTTTAATTTGAAAAAATTCCATAGGTGTTTTCGAAATAGATATTTAAATAAATAGACTAAATTTAAATTTCAATATATCAAATAACAATTGAAGCAAGTCAATCAAGTGTAATACATGATTGGTTAATATTTAAGGATAGAATTTCAAGTACAGATGCAATGTTGCAATGGTAGAAATCTAAAATGTGTTTCAAGTGTCGTTCTTGTCATCTGCCGCGGTTCAAAATTACAAAGTCCATCCCAAAATAACCTTAGTGTTGCTTTACAGCTGGAAGTTAATTTAAATAAATTAAATTGCGTACTGTTAACATCATTTTTTAGAAATTCAGACTATTATGTAGTTTAAAAGCAAGACGTTAAACTAGTTAAACTTAATCCACCCCTTTTGATTTATCTATATACTGGCAATAGTTAGTTTTCTGAGCTGTTAAGAAATTAAACCGTGTAAGGCGCAATTATTCAAAGCTTCTGCTTTTGTATTTGGTCTCTAATCTTGTAAAGTGCCTTTCAGAAAAACAAAATCACTTTCTAAAAGGGACAGAGGCAGGATTACAGACAAGATCACCGAACAATTGTTTTAAAAAGTTCCGACCGGAATGAAATGGCAGAAGTTCACGTCAGGTCTCAACAGGCGGCCTGGAAAATAATTGCACATCCCAAAATGCAAACAGGACGAAAACGGGGGGAAAACCAAACCCAAAAGTTCTCTCCGAAACTTTTCGAACAACTAGTTTAATTAAGAGGAAACTGGCATGGTTTAGAGAAAACGATTTCGAACTTAGAACTTCGTTTCGCTTCCAGATTTAAGTTCGGATGGAAATTTTCTGCTGACTTTTATGGTTTTCCTAATCATCTTGCGGATAATTTACCCGATCCGCGCCCTTGCAAAGCCCTGGGAGAGAGAAGGGTTATTATGGAAGTTTCACAAAGATTCAATTTCAGCCCTTCTGGAAAAGAGATTTTCAGTAAGAAAATTTATCTCGCATCAAACGAGGTTGTGGTCTGACTTCAAAAGGTTTATTCCGTTGACTTTTAAAAGACCTCTCTCTCTCGCTCTCTTTCCCATTCTCTTCTCTCGGAGCAATATCGGAGAAATGCTGCAGTGGCTCTTTAATCTTCAGTGAAATGACTGTTGCCCCGGGCATTATGGGAGTTTTAGATTAACCGTCATGGCGGTTGATCTGCCGTTGGAAAATGCCAAAAAAGAAGCGGATGGATTCAGTCACTCCATCCGATCGGGGAACTGAATCCATCCGTTTAATCAAGCCTACGTGAATGCAAAGGAGTCTCGATTAGTTTCTTCCTTTTCGGAGTACAATATCTTGGAAGAATCATCGTGCATTTTCCCGCAATACTATTGAGGCGGAATGAAAAAAATACAAATTTAATAAGTTAATTTCAGTAAGATAGAGAGTATCCGTTTTAAATAAATTAAAAGTTAATTTTCTTACGTTAATAAAGCCTATGCGAATTAAATTAGCATTCATTAAATGAATTAACGTTTAATAAAGTCTGTGTGAATTAAATTAGCCTTGATTAAACAAATTAACGTTTAATCAAACCTGTGTGAATTAAATTGTACTACACTGCTGAAGATATACTATTGAATTTACATCAATGTCTTCTATTGAAACTATGCTATTAAATTCAAATAGTCTATCAAGCTCTACTATTGAAGCTTTGCTATCGAATTCACATAGGCTATCAAGCTCTGCTATTGAATTCACATAGGCTATCAAACTATATTTTTGAATTCACATAGGCTATCAAGCTATATTTTTGAATTCACATAGGTTATCAAGCTATACTTTTGAATTCACGTAGGTTATCAAGCTATACTTTTGAATTCACATAGGTTATCAAGCTATACTGTTGAAACTATGCTATTGAATTTACTTAGGTTATCAATCTCTACTATTAAAGCTATGCTATCAAATTCACATAGGATATCAGGCTCTGCTATTGAATTCAAATAGGCTATCAAGCTCTACTATTGAAGCTCTGCCAACGAATTCACATGGGCTACCAAGCTCTGTTATTGAATTCACATAGGTTATAAAGCTCTACTGTTGAAGCTCTACCATCGAATTCACATGGGCTATCAGGCTCTGCTATTGAAATTATGCTATCAAATTCCCATAGGCTATCAGGCTTCGCTATTGAATTCACATAGGCTCTCAAGTTCTACTATTGAAATGATATTATTGAATTCGCCTAAGCTATCAATATCTGTTATCGAATTCACATAGGCTATCAAGCTCTGCTATCGAATTCAAAGAGGCTATCAGGCTCTGCTATCGAATTCATATAAGTTATGAAGCCACTCTATTGAAGTGAAATAAAGAAAAATTATACCATTTTAATAGCTGATTTGTGTAAGATGGAGATAATCTGTATTCAAAAAATGAAAAGTTAATTTTCTTATGTTAATCAAGCCTATGTGAATTAAATTAACCATGATAAAACAAATTAGCAATTAGTCACGTTTATGTAATTGAAAAAACAGACTCGATTAGTTTCTTTGTTTTCAGTGTGTATCCCGAAAATATTACGCCTTTTCCCGCTGTACTACTGAGGCTAAATACATAAATTTAATAAGCTGATTTTATTAAGATTGAGATGATCGTTTTTAAACAAATTGAAAGATAATTTTCTTGTTGACACTTTAAAAATTGTCTCGAAACTTAGTTGATCCATTAACTTTTTAAAGCATCAAATTTATTATCATACATAAATATACCAATTAAAAAAACGATTATTTATTAGCGATTCAGACATTTTGTGACTCACATAGTTCACATTAAGAGGCTCTTTTAATAAACTGGCCGATTTATTTTCACATTTAATTATATTTAACCCATTGTGAAAATTAAATGCGACTCGCATGCTATTCACACTTACTATTAAATTAGATTATACGTTCTTTACAACATTTAAATACATAGCAAGGAAGGCACCATGCAATTAGATAATGTTCGTTTTAAAATCGCAACACTAGCACTTTTTAAATATTGTACTTCGGTAAGGAATGGTACGCAGAAATACGAACATGCCAGTGGAATGAAATTAACATATTGAAATTGCGTGACTCACTTGTGAGTCATACCAGCAACCTAATAGATGAGCCTCTACTATAACTAACAGATAACTAATGGATAATCTAATTAGATAAATTATAGATGTAAATCTAATTAGATAAATCACAAATTCGAATCATAGATGTAAATCATAGCAATTCAGTTTTATTTAGCCCCGTTTTTAAAGAAATACTAGGGCTATTTTGGGACGTAACTCGTTGTTTTCAGCCCTGGTAAGATGAAGAGAGCGACACCTAATCTAGTAACTCCCCTTTGAACTTTCCACGCCGCACCAGTAGGGGGGCGATATCATAGATGTAAACCATAGCTTCAATTACATTTTCGTTCAATTTCGAAAAAAGCACTAGGGCTATTTTGGGACCAACCTTGTAATTTCAAACGTGGTCAGATGACGAGAACAGCAGTAGAGCCGGAAGCCTTCACTTAAAGCTTCCACGCTGGACTAACTTGAGGATTTAAACCATAGAAGTGAATATACTAAAATAGGGCCAGGATCAGCAGGTTGGTAGGGCGTTGGATTCGTATCCTTTGGGCTGCGAGTTCGAACCCGCCACTCGAAAACTCTCCAAGTGTGTGGTGGCTGGTACATGTTAAATATGTCCTGGTCCCAAAGTTCTCCATGTCGGGAGTAATACCACTGGGGTACTGGTTCAGAGGTGATCGTTCTCTGTTCCGGATCTAAATTACGATCTGTGGATGAATGAATAAAATGCATGAATGCAGTCCGCCCCGTAAAAAGAGCTGTAACGTGTTTGTGTAGCCAAGTCGTACTCTTGGCCCTAGTTGGTGTTACTGAAAAGCAAGAGTCGCTCAATCGGCTTAAATAGCTGACAGGCCTGTCAGGGGGTTTGAAAAGTGCCATAAGTAACAACAACATATTAAAACAATTTTGAAGAGTTTTATTTAACTAAAATATTGCATCGCCATTCACGACCTGAGCAGGTTTCTAATTCTTAAGACCATTGGAAAAGTAAAGAAAAATTTCAAGAAAACCTTTCCATTCAATGTCCTTTCGAATTCAGTTAGTAGTATACGAGACTAATGAAATAAATTAAATTTTCTTTTACTTTTAACACCCTTTTCATGGCTGAATGGGCGTCCGAACACAGGTCAGACATTTTAATGAACAACTTAAAGGTACTGTACATGCCTCTTCGCACAAAAAGGGCGCTCACATTGAAAGCGCATTGATAAAATGCAAATACACTAATTCCGTTTCTTTATCCCATTTCATTATGCTTTAATTTCATCATTCGTTAGGGCAACTTTGTGTGCTGCATGGAAAAAGTACGTTTGTTAATTACATTTCGTCTGCCTAACATCATTTTTAGTCATTAGGATAAATAATGAGGATTCCAATGTAATTAAAAGTAGAAAAAGAGCGTTTCCTTTTCAACTCATTTTATTCTTGTTCTATAAAATTTTAAAAAAAGAAGAAAGAAAAAAAAAATCCCTTTTCATTTTTTTTTCTTTCCTCGTACCATTTCGGCACCATATTTTATGGAACACAATAATTATGATGAGCGGCGTTTTGTTTAGTAGGTAGAAAGGAAAAAAAAATCATTATCAAAAGATAATAAATCCATTACTTTAGGAGTTTTAAATTATTATTTTTTTTTCTTAACGAGGTTCATGTTTGTAAAACAAGTTTATGCATTTTTTTTCTTTCTTTTTGACTTATCAGTTTAGGAAATAATTGTTTTAAATAAAGAAATGTGATTACTTCTTCGATTTTAAAACTTTAAGACATCATTAGTATCTATGACATGAATGATGAAATTCCTTATTGCACGTAATGACCTGTCTTAAGAAATCTGAATTATAATCCATTAAGTATAAACAGAAATTATTTTATTAAAGGATGCTATATATTTCGTTAAAATATTATAAATAATCCAGAAATTATTTTAATATTTCAAGGATTTTTAAATAAATCAGAAATAGAAGGCATTCCCGAAACAGAAAGCGCCAATTAATTAAGTATTTAAAAAAAAGGCATGTACAGTTGAGAGGTTTAACAAGTTATTTTGAAAAGCAAAGCTTTAAAGCCTTTTAACTTATAAGGCCTGATTGTATAGTTTAGATATATTTAACCCTATTGTAAAGCAACACTAGGGCTATTTTGGGACGACCCTCGTAATTATGAACCGTGGTCAGAAAACGACGACACCATTATTATTTTACAGCCATTTTCCGAGAAAATAATGATTTTTTTCCATTTTTTTTCATTTCTTTCCATTATTTTCTTTCCAAATGGAATTTTTGAAAATAATGGAAAAAGAAATCCATTATTTTCTGGGTAGATGGCACTAAATTAATAATGGATTTCTTTTTCCCTAACATAATATTACATAAACTATTTTTGAATATTATATTTTATATATAACATAAATATTTATTAAATAATATGTTATTATATTTCGACTAACATGACATATTTATTATTTTATGTAATTATAATTCATAATAATAATTTATTATTATTTTTATGAATATTATCACATAAAAAAGTCAATTTATATAAAAACTGTTAGCTTCTATTTTTAATACACTGTTAAGAATTCAATTTTAAAACATCTTTTGTATTTCACAATTTTCCAAGAATTTTCATTCTAAACATTTAATTCTTTTTATTAAACACTCAATTGCGGTTTTTCTCCCCATTCGAATGCCATACGCGACTTAAAAAACTTATATTTGCAACAAATTGAAAATTTTTATTGGGCCATAACTTTTAAATCCTCAATAATAACAAAAAAAGTAAGGAAACAGATCGTATATTATGATTCATCCTCGTCTGTCACCATGGTTACGCTCGTGTCTAAACTTGAACTATCCTTATTTAAAAGAATCTTTTTTCCCAAAGTTTCAATTTGCTTCTGCATTTTCGAGGCCCTGGGTAGAACGGCCCAGTTAATTTATTTCCGCAATAACCTCAACGTCCGTTTACTACACCATCCTGCAACGGGGATGAATGGGGGGGGGGGGTGAGGCTGAATGCCCTTTGCTATAAGACCCCGAAAATCGGCGATAAAATACGAATCCTAATCCTTCGAAAGTCAACAGTAATACTTTAAAGAAAAAAAAATTTAAAAAAGACTGGGTATTTATATATAAATCTAAAAAAATAAGATTGAACAACATCGTGGCACAGTCAGATTGCGTCTAAATCGCAATCTTTCGAGTTCTTAAGGCTTATTTCTCGATTTTTATCCTTTAAAAAATAACTTGAGTGAGAAAATAGCAATGAAAAAAACAGGGAGAAGAAATAAGCTTTAAACTTGGAGTAAATAACTTGAATTGGTAGAAAATCGAAACAGTCGAATGGTATAAAACAAATAAGTATAAAATATTGGTTCTGGTGCGGGTGAAAATGGAGTTTTCGTTTTGTTGATTTGCAGTTTTATTCATCACGATATTATAGGAGGGAAAAAAAGGGAAAGACAACTTCATCTAATAAGGAAAAGCTTTTCACCTGTATTTCTACTCCTTTTTTTTATTTGTATATAAATTTAAATTATTTGTAAAAAATATTTTAATTGTTTGGAAAATTCGAACTCAAAATTTAGATTTATATCTATGTTTTGACCTCCCAAACATGATGAAATAATTTTTTTAAAATTTTTGTAAGCCTTTGAACTCAGTAATTCAAAAATACAATAATTTTCTGCCTAGTAAAATTTTTTAAAAAAAGATTAAAATGAAATCTTTCTAGGCATAGTTGAATGTATCATGTCAGAAAATAACCACCAGGCAATATATATTTTTATTCATTTCCATTGTTACATTAAATGAGTCACTTTAGTATTGCAAACTATCGCATTTATCGTTTTAAAAAGTCACATTTCCGATTTATTTAATTTCATATCTGCAAAATAAGATTTTAATCTATTATACTGGAAGCAATTTTTATATCTCCGAATAGATATTGAAATATTCTTAATATTTAAAAACTGATTTTTCGATACTTCGATAAATATTTTATTATTCTTGCATTTTGAGCTCAGAATAACATCTTCATAAAAACTAGAGAAATTTAAACAAGAAATGATTCAAGCTATTTTGAAGCACTCAAACCATTGAAACACATTTTTTTTACAACGTGTATTTCTGCTTCACAAATAAACTGAGAGTTTATTATTAATATATTTTAGGAATATGCGTCATAAAAATACGATCAGCGAAAACACAATAGTGTTTGAAGTTGACAGAATATCACTTAAATGTTTATTTTTCTTTGCCTTATATTATAAATATTTTGATTCTTTTCTGAAATAAGACCTTTTTCTGGTCTTTGCTGATGAAATTACGTTGATATATATTTATCATCTCGTTTCCAGTTTTCCTTCTAACTGAAGCATGTTCGTTAAGAAAATTAAAAGAAATATTTAAAAGCTCTCATTCTCTTATTGGAGAACAAAATATATCTGATGAAATCTTCTGTTCGAAAATTATTAGTTTCCTTTTTTTATTGTACCTGCTATACAAATTCCAAATTATTTATTCTAATTATTGAAAGAAGAGAGTTATTAATTAAATATTTCTGAAGAATCTTTTAACAAACAAACAACTTTACACAAAATTTATATTTTGGTTATTTTCTCTATTCCTATACATATTTTTCTTTATAAATTTAATGTAGAGCAGTATTTTTATTAAGTGAATATTTCTTATATTTTAATTCGATACAGAGGAATTATAGAAGATTTTATTAGCGCTGTAATTACAGTATTTTGATACTGAATTTTTCAAGAGTTGATACAATTTTCACCGACTTTCATTTTTGAATAAAATTTCAAAACACGTTACGTTGCTGTACATTCTACTACAGAAAAAAACATTTACAGAGCCCTTCACCCCCATCTACAATCCTTCTACCGAATTTTGAATGTGAAAAAAAGGAAAGAGTTCATGTAATAATTTCATTCTCATTTGAAATGAGAGAGTTCATGTAATTTCATGATAATTTGAAATGAAAAAGTTCATGTAATGCTAATTTCCTGCGATTTGAAATGGAAGAGTTCATATAATGATTTCGTCTTATTTCATGTTCATTTGAAAGGAAAGAGTTCATACAGTGATTTCAGGTAATTTCATGATAATTTGAAAGGAAAGAGTTCCTGTAATGATTTCAATGTTCATTTGAAATGAAAGAGTTCATGTAATTATTTCAGGAAATTTCATGTTTATCTGAAACGAAAAAGTTCATGTAATGATTTTATGTTGATTTGAAATGAAAGAGTTTGTGTATTCTAGACTCTTACCTCACCCAAATTTTTCTCTTTAAAGATATGTATTGTAAAATAACCCTATCGACATTTTATCTACCAATTTCATCAATTTTTATTTAGTTTCATTACTACAAGCACTAGACAAAAGTGATAACCCTTTCTGGGGGCTGTTAATTGACTTTATAAAACTAACGCCACGCCTTCACCCTTTCTTGACATCTTGGATAATCGGAAGAACAAGCCCCAGCGACAAATAAAATGGGGGCTCTATAATCAACAAATAATATTATATACAGTGCATGTTCTGAAACTGCCTACTTATATTGCAATTTCTCATTCATTTATCGCAGGATATTTGTGATATAAAATAGACACAGACATATTGATGAATAGTGCAAATTATGAATTGTCAGGTCAAAAGAGACTAGGGTAGTTTCAAAAGGACCGATAACATTTAGTATACAAAGGAATACAGAAAAGAAAAGAAAAGCTCTTGAAAAGACATCCCCAAAAATTATTTCTTTAAAACATTTCTTTAATGTTTTTATTTTCAAATGGCATGTTCAACTGTTATCAGTTTTTGACATGGTCAGATTCAAAATCAAAATAAGTTATATTAGTTTCTGAGTTCTGAATTTTCTGAATTTTCGATTCTGAGTTGAATGAAGAAAAGGGTGTAGTAAAATAAGAAATGGAGAAGGCTTTAGAAGTATGCACGTTTTGTCTTTAAGAAATTCGGTACAAATTTGAAGCTGGCATACATTATTAGCACAAAAATTCCATTTTAAATTCATCCATACTTAATATATTTTGAAACATTATATACAAATACATATTTCTGCTGATTATGTACGTGTGAATCATTAAATTAAATAATCATATAAATTCCGTAGTATTTATAATCACAATAGAATCGTTGCTTTAGTTTTCCTAAAAGTCACTACCAGGGGGCACCACTAATATAATATCAAAATTTAAATAGATGAATCAATTAAATAAGGTTTGAAAATATCAGAAAGTGTATTAATATGGAGGACACACTTCTGTATAAAATAATAAAAATAAAGGTATCCGGAAATGAGTGAAAAATGGTTAAACCTTAACAAATATAGAACAAGCAAAGTTAAATTCGAACATACAAAAATGCGTGTTCTAACTCTAGAAAATATGAAACATCAAAATTCGAAATCAAATTATTTGCCATCACATTTTACGGATATTTCACAATCTAAGATAAAAACATGTTCTGAAAATTAATTAAATTCTTTTCAATTCACATCATTAGAGCTAAACCATCGTTCTTTCTGCTATTGAACGTTTACTTTTTATACCAGCACTGAAGGAAAGAAATAATTACTTCCTTTAAAACCAAACGGAAACAACTATGAAATTCGCTTCGACTGACTTTAAACAATCAGATAAAATATCGAATCTTTCAAATGTTTTTTTGGTTCGCCTAATTTTCACCTTTCAGCTGTTATCAGCTTTTATTCTCTGCGGCTGAAAATATAGCACCAAATCGTAACGAACATTATTCTGATTCCAAAGAACAAAGTCCTCCAAAAGTATCCAAATAAATTATTTCAATTCCACATCGCGAACGACATCTTCCTCGACCAAGATAAGGACAGCCATTCTTCACGCCACTTTAAAACTGCACGCCACTGTCCTCTCCATCCCCCTAGCCCCCTCAATAGCCCTAGTGTTTAATGACACGAATAAATTGGGAACGATTACAAAAATCGATACCCGAAGCGCAAATTTAAAGGCGACGATGTGTAATAAAATATGGTTCCAAGGAATAATTTAAATAACACTCGCTAATTTATTTATCAAGTAATGATTAATGATCACGTAATATGAAGACACTTATCCGCTGGGAAGGGATAAAGATGCGAGTATAATTTCCCTTTTAAAGATTTTTTCCCCTATCATTTGAAGAACTAGGAAATGTTGGGGGAGGGGAGATTGAAAAGGAAAAGCATCCGGAACTAATATTCTAACATTACATCCTTTATTTTGAAAAAAAAGAAAAAAGAAAGAAAAGGAATGGGGGAGGAAAGAACAATGAAAAAGAAGTCGTCAAGCTGTGAATTTTATTATGAAATAAGAATAATGGAAAGTATAATATTTCAAAGCTAATTCTTTAAAAAAAATCTCCTACTCATTTTAATTTTATGCCTTATTTAATTACTTTTTTTTTCTTAATTTTTTTTACTGGGAAATTTTTTTCCAGCCCTTTTCTTTTCGAAAATGCCGTAATTTGGTTTATAGCGGGTCAAGGCAACAATTCGAACGAAGTTTTAAAAAGCCAAAAGAAAAGAAAATGGCGAAAGAAAGAAAAGAAATAAATAGTGCACAAGAAAAAGAAAAGAAAGAAGAGAAAAAAAAGTGGGTTGGGCAAAATTAAAGATCAGCCAAGACAGAAGCACAGAAGTAATTATTCGTGACATAGCGCAATTTCAATTAATCACACTCCAAAAACGGGAAAGTCTGAGTTGGAGAAAAAAAAGACCGGAAAAATACGACTTTCAAATTTTTCTCTAAAGGAAATCGATCTAGTATGATGAGGCTCAAGAAGAGAAAAAAAAAAGATCGAGAAAGAGAACTTTTCAATCCAGCAGGTAATTTCCAAGAGAACAGCATTCAATATTTAATTGATATTTCTCAAATAATACCAAGCGTCAAATAAATAACTTGCTTCTCCGACTAAAACAACAACAACAAAAAGAACTACCAACTTCTCTTCCTTGACTTTAAAGCTTAATGCACTCGCATTTGTTTTGTAAAAAGACTCTCTGAATTGCAGACTTTATCGAGAATTTTCAACAAGGATTAGACAAGAAATTGCTTGCCAATTTTATTCTAACTTAAATCAAAGAGGGATTCTTTAAAAGCTGGATATCGACTAAGATTTTCGAAGAATCTACTTTGTTTTATTCTTTGCATTAAAAAAAGAAGGAGATGTAAATAAGTTTCTAACATTAGTGGAGTGTTTTCCGATGTTCGCTTGAATGTATTACTTACTCCTTTTTCCAAGCTGTATTAAATTTATTCATTTAATCGTTCTTTTTTTCCTTCCATCCTTCCTTCTTTATAGGGCTTCTTTTAGATTCCCTTCCACCCCCCATCCACCCTCCTTAGTTTGTTTGATTTTTTCGCCGGTTTAATTGAAACGATACGCTGGAAATTTTACTAAAATGAGTATTTTAAATATTGAAAAGTGAATAAATGTAAAATCTGAAATAAAATTCGCCTTATTCCTTTTGATCAATAATGATATAATTCTTCTACAAAAATATTCTTCAGTTGCTTTCTCTTTTCGAATTCGATAATTTAATATCAGTGAAAAAAATTATGGAGCATTATGAAATATTCATGCATAAGATTTTGATGATTTATGTGTAGCTGTATTAAAGTATTGGGTATATAAATATCTTTCTCCAACAATATTTAATAGATGACGTCAGCAATGCTGTATTTTGCAAATAAATTGGAATAATTGTATTTTAGAGCATTGGCAGTAACTTTTAAGAAAATCAGTTTCATAATTAAAATATTTAGTTTTTAATTCAGAAAATATATCGATATTTGTACGAAAACAAAATAAAATTTGTGGAAGTTATGTTACATTATTTTACAGAAAAAAAAATTGAGGCATAAACACATTAATTGCTATCGAACATTTCGACGAATATGTATCATCGAATACTACTACTAAGAACCGTTGCGGTAATTTAAAGATGAAGACGTTGGTACACAAGATAAAGAACATATAAACCAAAAATAAATTCCAATATCAAATATGGAAGTATTATATCATGCTATATCGCATTATCAAATCCATTATATTATGCTATATCGCATTATCATATCTGGAATTATTATATAATTATAAATCCTATTCTCAAATCTGGAAATATTGTATAATTATAAATCGCATTATCAAGTACGGAAGTATTAAAAAATGCTATATCTCATTATTAAATATGGAAGTATTAAAAAATGCTATATCGCATTAACAAATCTGGAAGTATTATATAATGCTATATCGCATTATCAAATCTGGAAGTATTATGTAATGCTATATCGCATTATTACATCTGGAAATATTACATAATGTTGTCTGGAAATATTATGTAATGCTGTCTGGAAGTATTATATAAGACTATATCACATTATCAAATCTGGAAATATTGTATAATTTTAAATCGCGTTTTTAAATCTGGAAATATTGTATAGTTATACATCGCATTATCAAATATAAATATTATATTATGCTATATCGCATTATCAAATCTGGAAGTATTATATAATATAATATGATATAATAATGTCTGGAAGTATTATATAATGTTATAATATTTTGTAATGCTGTCTGGAAGTAGTATATAATGCTATAATATTTTATAATGCTGTCTGGAAGTATTATATAATGCTATATAATAGTGCTATCTGGAAGTATTATATAATGCTATATCGCATTATCAAATCTGGAAGTATTATATAATGAATAGCGCATCAAGTCTGGAAGTATTATATATTGCTATAATATTATATAATTTGACAGAAATTACAATTTTTAATTATTCCTCTTAAAATGATAATTTGATAGAAATTGCCATTATTAATTATTCCTCTTAAAATGATAATTTGATGGTAATTACCTTTTAATTATATGGTAATTTGATATTTCGTACAGCCTTAGAAAGGGTTAATTAATTGTAACGAGTGCCCTATGAAAGTTCCTATTTTGTCTCAATAGCTCCATATTTAAAAAAAATCACTAGCTTCCATGATCTGTTAACTCTTAAAATTCATATATGGAATTTTGGGAAACTCTGTAAAGAATTTTATATTAAAACATCAAAATTAGTAAATATGATTACTCTGAACAATAATGTATTATACATATCTAACATATCATTCTAGGAATAGACTTTAGAGAAGTTTAAAATTGACAATTGCGACATAAACATATTAAATAAGTTCTGAGAAATGCATGATGATTATTAGCAATTCATATAAATCAATTCACAAAATAAATTATAAATTCGAATACTTTACTAAATAGTTACAGTTCCACGGAACGCTAATAAACTTTCCGCAAAGCCATTCTATAAATATATATCGATATCATTACGCAAATAAGCATCCATATACATCGCACTTCAATAAGAAGCTTACAAGTACTTTACCGATATATATTCATCGGTCATTAGAACTATAAATACCTTATACAGATATGAATTCTTAGAACCAAATTTCTGTAGCTGGACTTCCAAGAAAGGAGTATCAGTTGCAGTCAATATCAATTTGTAATAAATATATTGGTGACTGTAATTGAAATACCTGAAATTGTAATCTTTATATTTTGCCTTAAACCTAGAAAATGGACTTTATAATTTAATGATGGATATCGCGTTTCTACTGTACTTATGAGGATTAACATTCATGTATAATGAGGATTAAAATTCATGTCCATTAATATGCTTTGTTGACATTAGTTATATTCATATATAATGTGACTAGTATTAATTTTTATTTGATGTGAAATCGTGGCCGGAATCGGGGAGAGTACAATTAAATTTTTAATTTCGTCTGTAAGTAAATTAGTATTTGTGATGTTTTTCCGCATCCAGCCATTTCACTATTATACTTTAAAGAACATATTATCAAAACTTTTATTATTTCACACATAAAATTAGAAGCGTTACTTTCGGCAGAAACACTTTAGACATAACGCCTTATTTAGATTACTTTATCTATAGCCAGCTACTACAGCCATTGTGCATGCAATTCATATTTATTCCATATCTCTGTAAGTAAATTCGTACTTGAGATGATTTTCCACATCCAACCATTTCACTACTATACTCTAGCGTACATATTATCGAAACTTTATTATTTCAAATTCAAAATTAGGAGCGTTACTTTCGGCATAAACTTTAGACATGACGCCTTCTTCAGATTACTTCATTTATTTCAAGCTATTACAGATATTGTGCATGCAATTCATACTTACTCCATATCTCCGTAAGTAAATTAGCACCTGTGATGATTATTCACATCCAACCATTTAACTAGTGTACTCTATGGTACACTAGTTAAATGGTACATATTATCGTACTCTATGGTACATATTATCTAAATAATTATTTCAAACACAAAATTAAAAGTGTTTCTTTCGACAGAAACTTTAGATATGACGTTTCCTTTAGATTACTTCATCTATACCAAGCTATTACAGAAATTGTGCGATTAATTCATATTTTTTCCATATCTCTGTAAATAACTTAGTATCTGTGACGACTTTCCACATTCTACCATTTCACCTGTGTATTCCAGGGTTCATATTGTCTAAGTGATTATTCCAAACACAAAACTATATTTGTTACTTTCAGCAGACACTTTAGACATAATGCCTTACTCAGATTACTTCATCCGTACCCAGCTACTACAAACATTGTGCATTTAATTCATATCTCTGTAAGTAAATTAGTGCCTGCATTGATTCTCTACATTCAACCATTTCACTACTGTACTCTAGGGTTTAGAGTACAGTAGTGAAATGGTTGAACCATTTCACTACTGTACTCTAAAGTTTATTACCTAAACTTTAATTAATTCAAATACAAAATTAGAAGTGTTACTTTCGGCATAACGCCTTCTTTAGATTACTTCATTTATAGCCAGCTACTGC
>JAOUZG010009324.1:1917333-1947285 GCA_026289955.1 Argiope argentata
TAACAATTATTGCAATTACTGCAATGCAACAATGCAATTATAACAATTATTGCAATTACTGCAATGCAACAATGCAATTATAACCATTATTGCAATGCGACAATGCATTGCAATAATGCAATATTATTTTGAATTATATTTAATACATAGTATAAGAAATTCAGTTTCAAAGCAAACGACTGAACATGCACATGTATTAAACGAATTTTAACGCTTTTACCGAAATATCCGACAACAAGAGTGGAACAAATGAACAAAGAATTCCATTCCACCATCACCTTTTACACAGCCATTTTCCAGAACATTCCCTCCGCCAAAAACTTCCCAAGAACGAGAAATCCCAATCAACCGCAACGACAAGAGGACATTTAACACTTCCCGAAATCCCGCCAATTTTGATGAAGGAAACATAATTTCGCCCAGGTGAACAATTCTACGTGTCTTTTGTCTTTCTTCAAATTCGAGTGGGTGCCTTCCCTCCCCCTTTCTTCTTCCCAGCCCTTCTCGGAATCGATGAGGGGTGTGGGTGGAGAGAGAAGGGCTCCCCTGGGGTAGCGTAACGACGTAATCTCGGTGACCGCAAAAGAAAACGACCAAAAATCTCGAACTAAAAAGCAGCAAGAAGAGGAAGAGGGAAGATGAAAGAACAAGAAAAAGAGTTGAGATGGGAAGAAATAGAAGGAAGGGATGTCTTGGGATTTGATGCCATAATTGATGGCAGGGTTACTCCGTCCCAAGCTCATTGCTCCTTTTTATTTTGTATCTCCTCTGCTCCTTTTGGTTCTCCCCATCCCTTACGCCTGGAATGCCTTAATCTAAGGCTTTTGGGCCGCGGGATCCGGCTGGCTCATAAATACAATCAAACTGACTCGTCGAAATATTCGCTCAGGGGAATAATGCATACTGGAGGACTTAAGGAGAGCCGACTCGCTTGTCTTCGGAACATCGGTTACATGGCCGGGCAAAACAAAGACAAAGAAGGACATCATGTTGATTATTGTGGCCCATCAGGGGAGGGCAATTAATGTGTCTCCCCTTCAGAGGATTCTAGGGATTTTTGCTTAGTTTCCAGCTGTGGCACGTTGAGTTATGAATGAGAGGTTATAGGGATGTTATGGATTCATTTTTGAATTCGACGCACGTAGTGATGGCAAAATTTGATTTGTTTCCGATTTTTAAATTTTGAGATAAAAGGAATGGCATTTTTTAGTTGGTTTTAATTGGATTTCTGGCTCATTAATACGTGGTGTGTTTGTGTTTGTTTATCCAACTACGGCACATTAAATTATGAATAAGAGGTTATAGGGATGTTAAGGATTCATTCTTAAATTTGACTCGCGTACTGATGGTAGAATTTGATTTGTTTTCAATCTTTAAATTTTGAGGTAGGATGAATTACATTTTTAAATTGGTTTAATTGGGCTTCTGTCACGTTAATATTTGGTGTATGTGTTTATTCAAATGTGGCACATTAAGTTATGAATGAGAGGTTAGAGAGATGTTATAGATTCATTCTTGAATTTGACTCACGTAATGATGGTAGAATTTGATTTGTTTTCGATTTTTGAATTTTGAGGTAAGAGGAATTAAAATTTTTAATTAGTTTAATTGGATTTCTGGCACATTTATATTTGACTTGTGTGTTTATTCAAATGCAGCACGTAATGTTAAGAATGAGAGATTAGAGAGATAATACGGATTCATTCTTGACTTTGGCTCACATACTCATGCTAGAATTTGATTTGTTTTCAATCCTTACATTTTGAGGTAGGATGAATTTCATTTTTAATTGGTTTTAATTGGATTTCTGGCACATTAATGTTTGGTGTTTGTGTTTATTCAAATGCAGCACGTTAAGTTAATAATGAGAGATTAGTTAGATGCTATGGATATACTATTAAATTTGACTCACTTACTGATGGTATAATTATTGATTTCGGTGATTAAATTTTGAGGTAGGATGAATTACATTTTTAATTGGTTTTAATTGGATTTCTGGCACATTAATATTTGGTGTGTGTGTTTATCCACGTTAAGTTATGAAAATATATTATGGATTCATTCTTGAATTTGATTCGCATATTCATGCTAGAATTTGATTTGTTTTCAATCATTACATTTTGAGGTAGGATGATTTACACTTTTTAATTGGATTTCTGGCGTATTAATATTTTATAAACGTGTGTGTTTATCCAACTGCGACACGTTAAGTTATGAATGAGAGGTTAGAGAGATGTTATGGATTCATTCTTGAATGTGACTCTCCTACTGACTTCAGAATTTGATTTGTTTTCGGTGATTAAATTTTGAGGTAGGATGAATTACATTTTTAATTGGTTTTAATTGGATTTCTGGCACATTAATATTTGGTGTGTGTGTTTATCCAACTGCGGCACGTTAAGTTATGAAGATATATTATGGATTCATTCTTGAATTTGATTCGCATATTCATGCTAGAATTTGATTTGTTTTCAATCCTTACATTTTGAGGTAGGATGAATTTCATTTTTAATTGGTTTTAATTGGATTTCTGGCACATTAATATTTGGTGTTTGTGTTTATTCAAATGCAGCACGTTAAGTTAATAATGAGAGATTAGTTAGATGCTATGGATATACTATTAAATTTGACTCACTTACTGATGGTATAATTATTGATTTCGGTGATTAAATTTGAGGTAGGAAGAATTACATTTATAACTGGTTTTAATTAGATTTCTGGCACATTAATATTTGGTGTGTGTGTTTATTCAAATGTGGCACATTGTGTTAAGAATGCGAGATTAGAGAGATGTTGTGGATTCATTCTTGAATTTGACTCAACAACTGAAGGTAAAATGTGATTTGTTTCCGATTTTTAAATTTTGAAGAAAGATGAACTGCATTTTTTGATTAGTTTTAATTGGATTTCTGCCGCATTTATAGCTGGTGTATTTATCCAACTACGGCACATTAACTTATGAATGAGAGGTTGAAGATATATTATATATTCAATCTTGACTTTGGCTCACATACTCATGCTAGAATTTGATTTGTTTTCAATCATTACATTTTGAGGTAGGAAGAATTACATTTTTAATTGAATTTCTGGCGCATTAATATTGTGTGTGTGTGTGTGTTCGTGCGTGCGTGCGTGTCCAAATGCACTACGTTAAGTTATGAATGAGAGGTTAGAGAGATGCTATGATTCATTCTTGAATTTGATTCCCTTACTGATGGTAGAATTTAGTTTGTTTTCGATGATTAAATTTTGAGGTAGGCAGAATTACATTTTTTCAATTAATTATTAAAATTAATTGGTTTCTGGCACATAAATATCTGGTGTGTGTGTTGTGTGTTTATCTTACTGCAGTACGTTATGTTATGAATATGAGGGGTTACAGAGAGGGTCTAGATTCATTCTTGAATTTGAATCACGTACAGATGGTACAATTCGGCCATTCGGTGATTAAATTTTGAGGTAGGATGAATTATATTTTTAAAAATTTGTTTTTATTGAATTTCTGGCACATTAATATATGGTGGGTATGAAGGAGAGATTAGAGAGATGCTATGGATTCATTCTTGAATTTGACTCACGTTCTGATGGTAAATTTGGATTTGATTTCAATTATTAAATTTTGAGTTTAGGATTTATGGGTTTTTTTAAATTTGATTTTTGGCACATTATTATCAGATGTGTTTTTACCCTAATTTTTCTTCAAAAAATAACTAATATAAAAATAACATCGAAATCAGCTTTTATTCTCTTAATTAAATTTTTAATCGCGTAAACTCATAAATATGTTATCAAATAAATGCTTGCGATTCTTTTTTTCCTGAATACTTTCTATTTGTCTTGGATTTTGCTCTCTGTTGGAAAAAGATGGATCTTTTAAAAAATCAGATTAATAATAAAGAATAATCGAAACATGTACCACATCCTTTGTGGCCATTATTTCCTAAACAATTAATAATTCATACGAGGCTCTGCCTTAACATCTATACGAATTCGGGATCATCCTGGGGATACGGTGACCTGGTGGTGAGGTCACCGTTCGTGAGTCACGGTGTTACAGGTTCGAAACCCGATTCCACTGAAGGTGGTGTGTTGAACGTTAAATCAATCAAGGCCAAACGTCCTTCCCCTGGTGTGGTATGGAGAGGGAGGTACCAGCTCTGATGTCGTCCTCCTCATCTAACCGTGGTTCAAATTACGAGGTCCATCTCAAAATATCTGCTTTAGAACGGGGTCTCCATCTCTGCTTTAGAACGGGACTTTAATATAACTAAACTAAACTGAACTAATCCTATCTACTTACTCGTCCTATATATTAAGGCATCCAGGGACCTTTAAAATGACTTTTTCCAATTTTCACCTTAGCAATTTGAAATTTTTCAGGCATTAAGATTAACACAATAGGAGATAACACACAAAATTTTAAAGCATTATATTAATTTAATTATGAGTTAGGGGGATTAATATAATTAAATTTAACAAGGTAAATAACGTTAATGAAATGTTCCAAGATCTCCAACTTTATTCGAAAGTGCTCCAATTCTTATTATTACTTACTCTAAACCTTTTGAAACCAAAGTTGGGATTAATCTTGAAATTTGAGTACAAAATATCAAAATTAACAATGTATTAACTTAATACTACTGATTCAAAAAAACTTTAAGAAGTTTTGAGTTATTATATTAGTTAATTTTGATAAATCGTACTCAAACTACAAATTTATCCCAACTTTTGTTTCAAAAAGGTTAGATAAAGTAATAAGAAAAGTTAGAGCGCTTTCGAACAATTTTGAAGCGCCTGGAACATTTTTTATTAACGTACATTACATTTTTATAACGTTATTTATATTATATTAATCCCCCTAACTCATAAATAAATTAATATATTGATTTAAATCTTTGTGTGTTATTTCCTATAATGTTACTCTTAATGCCTGTAAAATTTCAAATTTCTAAAAATCCTTTTAAAGGTTCCTGGTCGCCTTAACTCATCTTATGTACTAACTTGTTCTATATATTAACTCAGCTTATGTACTAACTAGTCCTATAACTAAACTCACTCTATATACCATAAAATACTTTATTAATAAGTTATACTTTTAAAAACTTGCAACTTATGTCTTAACAGAATAAAAGCATCTTTACTTAACACTCAGTATTAGTGCATGTTGACTGTCGGCATTTGCCGGTACAAGAAAATAATGATATTTAGTAACAATTTCGGCAACACACCAAGGACCAATGAGAAAGCTGGAATTCACCGGAGGATATCGACATTTGCCAGATATCGGTCTTTGAAAATAACTTAATATCGTCTAATTAATTTACTTAATGAACACTTCGCATTTTCTCTTTTCCCTCCAACTGTTATTAAGTCGCAACTGTATTTTCCTTATTGTATTACATTGTGACGATTATTATGTAACTGTAACTGCGTTTGTCGCGCCACTTTTTCTTCATCAATACTGATATCCGTAGGCTAAGAATCTTTGATTTCAAGACGTCCGACAAACCTTAGGCAATAATGCTTCGAATAAAATAACAAGGAAATTCCGAACAATTGTATCATTATAATTAGAGTAAAACTAGCAGACAGAATTTGCAATATATCATAAACCGTTTACGTACTTGAGATGAATAAGAAAATGAATTGAAGGTGAAGAAAATGAATTGAAGGTGGTACTTCGAACAATAATAAACATTTAAAAAATAGATAATCTGTGAGTCGAGTTTTTAGTGTCCCTGCGTTGTTATAGAACAACCATTGTATTAAGAATCGTCAGACCCACAGTAGACGTATACAAATAAGCTACGAGGAATTCAAATAGTAAATCTTTTCTATTTGAAAAATAAAAATTAGTTTCTCAAATGAATGACGGGCATCGATTTATGCATGAAAATGGAATGGAAATGAAACTCAAACAATGTTTTTGCCGAATAAATTAGTCGCTAAAGGCGGCTAGTTATAAGAATGATAAAAAATACCAAAGTAGGTGACAAAGATGCGGAATGGGAATTATAATAAGCTGAACATTTATTATACCTTAATCGCTGTCTCTGACTTGTTCTACTATATATCTAACAGATATACAGAAATACAGACAGATAAAGATATATACAGAAATACGGACCAATACACTGATGTACAAAAATAAAGACCGATAAACAGATGTACCGAAACAGAGTTAGATAAAGACATATATATTAAACACCACTGTACCACTGTACGCCTTCGAGTGTGGAGCCCTGAAGGTTCCTTGTCGGTTTGGTGGACGTATGTGAAAAGAGATATACAGAAATACAAACCAATAAACAGATATAAAGAAATAAAGACCAATAAACAGATATAAAGAAATAAAGACCAATAAACAGATATACAGAAATATAAATCGATATACAAATATACAGAAACAAAGACATATATTCAGAAACACGAACCGATTAACTCTTTGAGATAAATTAGGCCTAATTAGTAAATTGAATTTATCTATTAAGAAAGAGAACCACGCAATGACGATTAGAAAATAACTTGAAATTTTTATTTAAACGTGGTTACATCTTGTAACCAGAGCGAAAAGTAAAAACATACTTATCGAATGACGCACATCTGCTTGAAATACACACTACGACAACAAAACAACATCTTAAATAGTTCAGTCGATCTTTTTGTTTTTTCAAACATTTAACTTCTTATTTACATGAACGGCGATAAACAAAAATTCCTCTTCTTCAATGATATGCAAATAAGAGTCAACTTGTCAGCATATCGTTTTAAATTTCTGCTCTTGTGCGACTGCATCGAATTAACTGGATTCGAAAAATTTGAACCCGATTGTGGATGCTGCCGATATAAATAGGAGAATTTTGACTTATTCCCAACATAAACAAATATTCAGATCGTTAAACAGATACAGAGAAATGAAGACAGATAAGCTGATATAAAAATATGGACAGATTTGAGCTGAAGGTAAAGCGTCAAAATTTAAGAATATATGATTCTAAGATCATATATTCTATATATAACTTTTGAATAATGAAGTTTACAAATATAATTATTTATTCGATTGGAGGCCGTTGTGGTCTAGTGGTAAGATCTCGGCTCATGAATCATAAGGTTGTAAGTTCGAGACCCGATTTTACCTAAAAAACGTCATATAAATTAGTCAGGTCTAAACGTCTCCCACTGGTGTGGTGTGGAGAGAAGGATGTCAGCTCAGGTGTCATCCTTATCATCTGACCTCAGTTCAAAATTACGAGGTCCGTCCCTAAATAACCCTAGATTTGCGTTACAACGGGGCTTTAATATACTAAAACTAAACTTCCTCAATGACATGAGTACTTCAGCCCTAGATTAATCTAATTCGTCTGTGCAAAATCAGCATCAACATCAGCAATGGAAGCAAATTGAGTAGAAACTAATATACCTCTCTCTTAAGTAAGTGATTATACTTTTTTTCTATTAGCTCATTTTCTGAGATTTCTGATTTCCTTCGTGCATTACTACTTACAACAAAATAGAAAAGAAAAAAAACCGGTAATAACACAGAACATCAATTCCAATGATAAATAAAAGCGGAAAATTAGTATGGACTATAATGCATCCTTTCGCACTTCATATCTAAATTAACCTCTGCACTTTATGAAGAAGATGGAGGTAAAAAAAAGTTGCAGACGACTACTTGTAAAAAGATCATTACCTCTCAGTAATTAAGAAAAACTTCCACCTAGCTTAACGCTTTCCTAAAAAAAGGCGTTGCAGTACCCAAATCGTTTGGTGGTTGGTAGTTAATTTACTTTCCCTCAGTGGCAACGGGCACCTGCGATGGGAGGGAGGTCAAGAGCGTGACTTGGGGGTTGACGATCAGCCGATATCCTCAGGAGCCATCGTGATTCCGAGCGTCCGGGGTCGTTCGTTTCCTCGACCTCAGACGATCGAATCGTGAGTGGTGAAGTCGAAATCGGATCACGAATCGAAAACGCATTTTTCCTCCCTCTTTTTAAGACCCTACAAAATATCGTTTGGCAGAAAGAAGAAAAAATAAAGAGAAAGAGGGGGAGAGAAATGGAGTGATTTGTTTTAGGTAATTTATAGAGTAGTAGTTGGAGTGTATTTATGGAGTGCAGAGATCACGATTGCGATAAAAACAAGAGTTAGGGGGTGGAGGGAGGGGGTTTTACTCTATAACAAATCGGAGGGAAAAGCGGGGATTTGTTTATCGGTATAAAAAAAGCGACGTAAATATATTACTGTAGCTTAGATTATAGGGTGCGTGTTATTTTCTTATGTTGGAGCTGTGTTTTGTTCTCGGAAAATAGCCTATCTGTATAATAATCACGCGTTTTGAAACGGCATATCATTTACATTACAAAAAAGAGATTTCAAAACGCAATTTTAAATATTATGCGCTCTTTGATAATTATTTTGAAAAAAGCATAAAAATATTTATTACGAATCTTGGGGATTATTTCACTCGTATGTTTAAAAATTTAAGTAAGAATTTAAAAATATTTTTTTCTAGGATTGGAATTATAAAAAAAATTAACATTCTGGACTTTTTATAATGAAATTTGAATTAGATAAACATAATTAGATAAAAAAAAACTCATTAAAAATTTAAACACAAGCAGAACACTTACCATTCTTGAAAACTCTGTTAATATAAATAATTCCTTTTTTATTCACAAACTGAAGCTTTTGAAATTTTTTACCTTACGTGTATTTTTGATGACAATCCAGTATTTTAAAATTTTAATAAACACTTTAAAGATTAACTAAATTAATACACGTTACGCCACTTGTTAGTGAAATTGAGGACTATGATTCTAAAATACTTTTAATAATGAATTAAAAATTCCAATTTGAAGAATAGAAAATCACTTTAAAAATAATGCTTTTAATATAATAATAAAAGAACGTTTTTAAAAATGGTTTTTATAAATTTGTTATTATACGAAAAATTAAATAAACATATTATATCAAAATTGCTTATATTTATTTTAGAAATTGCTTACAATAAAAAAATTCATCCTACAATGTAGTAGAAATAAATAATGTAAAATATTTTGTAATATATAATAATATAAAACACTGTAATACTATAAATAATATAGAATACACTTTCATTTACTGCAAAACTTATTTTACTATCGTCCATTGCTTTAAGCAATTAAATTTTAATGTAATTATTGGTTTTCTAACAATACAAAATTAATTAATTTATGACATTAATTATTTTTAAAACATGCTGTGACTTTGAGAATTAACACCTGAGAAAATAATTAATTATGTATTTAAAAAAAGTTAAAAAGATACTTTAGCATATTTGACTATTGTTTTCCTACAACAATATCTTCTGCTTTAGCTTTTTAAAAAATTTGTAAAAATGGAAACTCACATTGACTATGAGATCATATTCTGCAATTTTTTAATTATTGCATGAAAAAGAACCATAATTTTTTTCTTCGTGACAAAAAATTATTTACATTTTTATCGCGTTAATTTCAGATGAAACTTTAATTAAAATGGCTAAGGGTTTTTTTCAACTGGGATGTGATGCCGGGTTTTTTTACAAACATCTGAATATATGCGACACTTTTAAAAGGAGAAAAACTCAGACGATAACTAATAGGGTGTGTGTTTGTGTGTGTGTGTTTTATCTAAAACATGTAAATAATTACAAAGGAAAAAAAATAACGCTTGAAAGAGTAAGAAGACACTTACAAGGCCATATAAAAATTGACGAGCATGTTTTATTTGGAATTCTGCCTAGTATTTCATAATTTTTTTTTATTTCAAAGAGGAAGATTTTTTTTTCATTTGGTTAATTATAAAGGTGTATTTTAATAAATTTGAAAGCTGACACGTCCTACTATAAGAACGCATGATTAATTAAATCTAAAATATATCTTAAAAATAAAAAAAGCGCACAAAAATGCAATGTTAATTAAACGTACACGACTTTTTATTATATATGCTTTTTTAAAATAATAAAAAATAATTAAAATAGAATGTAATATCTAATTTACTCGAACTTTGCTGATTTAAACAACTTGAAAAAAAATGATAATTTCAAAAAATCAAATAAATTTTCACTGATAAATTTGTAAATCAAACAAGAATGAGCATATGTAACTAGTTTTTAAAGTAAAAAAAAATAGTTTTCGTTACTACTAATAGTACTAATAGTTGTCTATCGCATATACTACTACTAGTTACTAATTTTTAAACTAAAAAGTTAGTTGCTTGTACTACTAATAGTACTACTAGTATTTGCCTATTGCATTTACTACTACTAGTTGCTCTTCTTATAAATTTTTAAACTAAAAAACTAGTTGCCTGTACTACTAATAGTACTACTAGTTACATATTGTATATACTACTACTGGTTGCCCATCTTACAAATTTTTAAACTAAAATACTAGCTGTCTGTACTGCCAATAGTACTACTAGTAGTTGCCTATCGTATTAACTACAACAAGTTGCCCCTCTTATAAATTTTTAGAACTAAAATACTAGTTGCCTGTAATACTAGTTGCATATCGTATATACTACTACTAGTTGCCCTTCTTACTAATTTTTAAACTAAAAAACTAGTTGCCTGTAATACTAGTTGCATATTGTATATACTACTGCTAGTTGCCCTTCTTACTAATTTTTAAACTAAAAACTAGTCTCTAGTTCTGTCAATCATAACACAGAAACAAAAGTTGGTGATTATATGATAAGCTATTTGTAGAAATATCAAAAAAGGGAATTTCGCTAATGATGACCACGTTTTAATAGCAAGTCTAACTCTCAAAGAAAATTAAATATATGATCAGTTATTTGTAAAACATCAGGAATGGCATCTTCCTTAATTCCAGGGTGTTTTAAAAATCAGGAGATGATTTATAAAAGTAGATGAAGAGTACAGACGCAAGTATTGTTTGCATTAAACATGCAATTAGGAATTAAACGTAGGAACTTTAAAATGTCTTTGACAGTGAAATAAAAGTAAAGATGATGCAGATAGCTCATAATTCGGCCTCAGAAAGAGCGTCGAATTTTCATAGCCAATCAACAATCACATTTAAAAGAATAAATAAAAGGATGTTTAAAACACCCTTTCCTTCTTCCTCTGTTGATTATCGAAGTCGATTCATTTTTCATAAGATGACAAAAGCAATAAATAATACTAAACTTTTTCATTTAAACTTGGACCTTAGATAAGATCAGACGCGTACCTTATAAAATGTTATCTTCTTATCATTCCAGCATCTCTTAAGTTATGACCTTGATGTCCCGTGGAAATAACATTAATGCTATTTCCCGAAACGAAAGCCTTGGAAAAAGCAACTACTCGGAAGAAACGATTGTATTATGAATCGCGTTTGCGTCAAAAAAAAAAAAAAGAAGAAGAAGAAAAAGAAATTGATAATCCCCTTAAACAATGCAAAAAGCATGTGCTTCGAAATAGAAAATGTTTATAAATATCCCGTTTAATGCAAGATCAAATTCATTCCAAATTATGAGAAAAGATTCCATTGAAAATTTTCTACAAAAAGGAAAAGTAGATTTCGTTTTCCTAAATTAAAAGAAGAAGATAATAGGTTTTTGTTTCACCCTTGCATTTTGTGATTAGTAATGGTTTTTCACATTAAAATGTTTAAGTCAAGTTTTTAAATATATATTTGTATCAGAAGATTAATATTTTCTAAGACTATTAGTTTTCAATTTATTACTTAGTAAGTAGTCTTAACGTATGTGGAATTTGAATAACTTGAAAACGATTTCTTGCAGTAAATACTTAAATTATCAAATGAAAAGAAAATCGCAATCATCTTCGTAAATATAATAAATATATGTAAAAGAATTTTTTCTTTATTTTTCAATTATTTTTTAAAATTAGAACCGCTTTTATCTGTTTAAAAGTAAATCGTAATCCTCTTTGTTAAATAATGAAATAAATGTATGTAAAATTTTAAAAAAATTAAATTTTTTGATTAATTTTTTTTAATTAGAATAGTTTTTATCTGTATAAAAGTAAATCAAATAATCCTTTTTAAATGTAATAATTGTATGGAAAAGGAAGATTTTTTTAAAAATTAGTTTTTAAAATTAGAATGGCTTTTATCTGCATAAAAGTAATTTGAATTTCACTTTGTTAAATATAAAAGGAAGATTGTTATTATTTTTCATTTTTCAATCAGTTTTTAAAATTAGAATCGCTTTTATCTGTATAGAAGTAAATTGCAATAAACTTTGTTAAATATAATAAATGTAAAAGGAAGAGTGTATTATTTTTATTTTTCAATTAATTTTTTAAATTAGAATCGCTTTTATCAGTATAAAAGTAAATCGCAATCGTCTTTGTTAAATGCAATAAATACATAATAGGAATTTTTTTAATTATTTTTATTTTATTTCTCAATTAATTTTTAACATTAGAATGGCTTTTACCTGCATAACAGTAAATCGAAATCATGTTTGCTAAATGTAATAAATGTATGTAAAAGGGAGATTTTTTTTCTTCTTATTTTTCAAATTAGCATTGTTTTTATCTGTATGTTAAACAAATACAATAAAGTTTTGCTAAAGTAAGCACTGACTATTCATAATCTGATAATTGACAAATTAACAAGAATTTTTCAAAACTAGTTATTAAACAGTTGAGAATTTATACATATAATTATGATTCAATAAGTATAATTTTATGTTTGCAATTCATTATTATTATTATTATTATTATTATGCTTAAAAAAACAGGAGAGTGGTCTCTCGAAAGCTACCATCCATACTAATACAGTTGTTGTTTCTCTTTTTGCAATCCGCACATAGTATGATCTTCAATGCTTTAAATTAGTAGTAGCCAACAACAGTTGTGAAATATAGATATTCGTCAAGTATTAAATATTTTTACTGAATTTATCATATAATTTTTGGCAAGGGCACAGATACATATTTTCTGAGTTCCACGAATGAAAGTTGCGTACATTGTGATACAGTAAAGAAAAATTGTTAAAATCGCTACTTAAAATCGTATATTAATTGAACCTCACTGGCAAATAATATTTACAAAAAATCGATATCAGGTATGAATTTTAAGACCATTTTAAGACGTTTATAAGACCTTAATATTTAATATATATTTAGCAAAATTTTTTTTGACTGATTGACTTAGATTTGAAATATAATTGCAATTATCACATGATCATATATCAAATTTTATTTATTTAAACCATTGCGTTTGCGTGTTGTAATTATCATATTTACTTATATTCAAAAATACAGAGTGATTGAGGTCAATCCTAGACGCATTTGGTTCCAAATTTAATACGGATCAACATTATATATTTTCATCGTATGTACGAAATTTTATCAATCCAGCTTTTTCTATTTTGTAATTACTCTATTCACCTGTTCTCGTACAGTCGGACAAATATTCTTATGCTGAATGAATTTCAATAAAATTTTGAAAGATATGTCCAAATTTGGTGTTAAATCCCAAAATTAAATTTCATCTTTCGCACTCAAAGTTTGTTTTAATTATTGCGTTCCTAAACAGACAGAAATAATTTTAAGAATGTGTTTTTGGAGCCCAAATAGGCCTATTTCGTAAAATCTGAAGTTAGTGAAATTCTGGAGCTAACTTTTTTTTGGCAGTTTTGATATTATTTTTTATATCCTTCGTATAGGTGAGAGTACAAGTGATCATTTGTTTCGTGTGTGTTAAATATTATCTTTTTTTTATTGAAGTTTGTTTTTATTTTTTATACATAGTTTAGCCCTAAGAAAACCGTGAATAACCGAGCAATTAGAATATCCTCTTTATACTAGTTAAAATCTCATATAGAAATTCATTTTAATAATTATAATATAAACACTTAATAAAATAAACCACAGAACATTGAGGGATTTGGAGTGAATTATTCCATTACATACTACTCACCCCACCCCCCCCCCCCCAAAAAGAAAGAATCAGAATTCAGAAAAGAATTATTTAGTTAGTACTACAATAATTATCAAATTAAAAAAAGTTGCGAAAAATATACTTAAATTAGGAATGATTTTTTTTTTCGTTCTCAAAAAACTGAAAAGAAGAATTTTTCAAATATGATGCTTTCTTTTTAATCGAACCTTTTTATCCATTTTTTATTACAATAATTAATTTCGCTAAGTTAAAAATATTAACACTTGCTGCATTTTATTCAAGTAATCCAGACGATGAATCAAAGTCTCGACAGCGTATGAGTCATAATTCGTTGTTTGGCCGTTTAACGATGTAAATCGCCTTCTGTTTTAAAACCCTGCCTCATTAATCTAATTCCATTCAGAACAGTGCATGCTTAATGTCTTCCTCTAAGTCAATGAACTTTCTTTTAATGCAGTTTTTCAATAGAAATCGAATGACTTTCTTAAATGTTTACATAAACTACGAACTTTTTGACCTATTTGCCAGTTCCATTAAGATTTCAATCTAGTTCATCAAAGGATATCGAATGACTTACTTAAATGCTAATACAAATTGCGAACTTTTTGACCTATTCGTCTATTCGATTGAGATTACGTAAACAGGAAACTAGTGCCAAAGAGACCACCACGGTTCCCAAGCCTCAACTGTTCGTTGCTCATCAGCGCCACCAAATGTTTGACAAGTTCCTGGAACATAAATGGCCGAGAACTGAGTGAAGAGTCTTTTGAGCGAGTTAAGGGGGATTTGGAACATCGAGATCACCGTGACGATTGAGACGAAACAGACGAGGCATGGATCAAGGGTGACTCAGACCCAGGAGATAAGGCATGGATCATGTCTGTCAAACGCGAAGGCAAATATTTACTGTAATATAAACTTTGCTTCGAGTGCCAGCAGACGGCCAGTGGCACGTTGATGGAAAAAAGCTGGCGGATATCTTGTAGCCAGTGGAATTGTTTTCTTGTTGTTCCGGGGCTCTGAAGTTTTTGACATGAGCGGGACCACCAGAGAAGTGGTGCCTTGCGATAAGAATGTTATAAAATGAACGATAAGAATACAATAAATGAATGTGGAACAGTGGCGGATTTAGGTAGTTTATGATCCTTGGCAATGAATACTATAAGGTCTCCTTTTTTATATATTGGGCAATTTAGTTTCACATTTTATCATACTTATTTTAAGAATCTTTTTTTGATAAATTTTTGTGAAATTCCATTAGCTTTAATTTGTTTATCATCACTTGAGACTACATGGAACGTATGTTTGTAGACAATTATGATGTACACAAATTATTTGTACACACATTATTTACACATATAGTATTTGTACAATTATTATTTGAATACTGCCTTTGTACAGTTATTGTTTACACATATAGTATTTGTGCATAAGCCTTTGTACACACATTATTTACATGTCCAATATTTGTACATAAGCCTTTGTACAGTACACGTACAGCCTTTGTTTTACATGTACAGTATTTGTGCATATATTATTTGTATACATTGTATTTGTGCATATTTTATTTGTAAACAGTATTTGTACATACAGCAATTGTACACATGCTATTTGTACACATATTATTTGCATACTAATTGTACACATATTATTTGTGCACATATTATTTGCAAACATACTAATTGTACACATGTTATTTACACACATAATAGTTATACACATATTATTTACGCATATACTAATTTACACATATTATTCACATACTATACTGCACATACTAATTGTACACATATTATTTACACACATAGTATTTGTACACAAATTTGTACACAATATTATTAAAATAGAAATTCGGAGTTTATAAATATTCCAGTAATAAAGTAAAAGCAATGAAATGTCACGAACCTGATCGATTATACTTCATTACATTTTAATTTTATCATAATAGTTTATAATTCAAAAATTTATATTATTTTCGGGGATATGAAAATAGTTTTTAATCGGCCTATATTTTAGGCCCCTCTCAACAAGCCGTCTGGCTACTTATATGGAATGATATATTTAAAACAATCATCTTTAATCTTTGTTCTGAAAGATGTCTTCTGAATTCTAGGACTATTGGTGCGAAGTAGCGGGGGGAGGGGATGAATTTAAATCCATCTGTGATTTTTCCAGGTTTGCTTCTTTTTCATAATTTTATTACAAACCCTTTTTTTTTCCTTTGGTATCAGTAATGGAGTTTAGATTAACAGTTGCCGGCTTGCTGGCACAGAGGTAGCGCGTCTTCCTCGTGTTCTGGAAGTCCCGGTTCGGGCATGGTTGTTATTCTGTGTGCTATCTGTGAGATGTGTGAATGTGCCCCCCTGTAAAAAAGGGGCTGTGCAAGCGTATGTGGTGAGTGTGTAGCAAAGTCGTACTCTTGGCCCTAATTGGTGCCACTTCGAAAACAAGAGAACATCCTTTCGGGTTAAATCTGCTGCTGGGTTCAGCAGCGGGCTTGTCCATGACAAGTGCCATTTGACACAACAACACAACAACAGATTAACAGTTACAACACCAATAAATTGCAAAGTAGAAGAAAAGGAGGTCTATTTATAAAAGTTATATTTCCGATGTTTTATCCTCTATTCATTGGCATAGCGACGAGAGACAGAATTGATGGCAATTATAATAAATTATTACTGCAATTTCCTTGATAAAATGAATGTTTTTATAAATTTATTTGGGTTTGGGTAATATTTGATTTATTCGTAATATTCTGGAAATTAAGTTAAATTAAATATTGGTTATCAATATTTTAATTTTTGATAAATTTCCTGGTCTAAGCTGTTTAATACTTAAAGAGCTAAAATGTTAATAAAATTTTATATTACTAGCAAAACAAACAAAATTTTTATATTTATTTGCTTTGTTAATAATAAAAACAAAATTTTATTTATATTATGAAAATTATTTATTTAACAAAATTTTTATTAATTTTTTTAATTTAGCACTCTTTGATTAAGTTATTATTAAGAAAATGTAATCATTTCATGGTTATGTAAATAATAAAATATCGCGGATAAACAATAGTAAATAATAAAATATCGCGTAGGGCTTTCGAACAAATTTGGAGCGGCTGGAACAGTTTTCATTAACGTTATTTATCGCTAATATTATAATATATTGACCCCACTAACTCGCAAATAAATTAATATGTTGCTTTACTATCTTGTGTGTTGTCTCCTATAGTGTTACTCTTAATGACTGTAAGATTTCAAATTCCTTAAGTGAAAATTGAAAAAAGTCATTTTAAAGGTCCCTGGTCGCCTTAAGACAAAAATCAATTTGGTATCATCTGGCAGGTAATGGGACCCTAAAATCTCCTTAAACATTGCACGTATCTTCAACAAGCGAAGATGCCACTCTGTAAACAAGTGTATTATCACGCTCCAACATCTCACACCCACTTGCCCGTACTAATCCGAAATTCCGACTTAAGGCAAACTCATTTGGTGCCGAAGATTCATTTTGTCAGGCATGGCTTCATTATGGCCAAGCAAATTAATCAAAGCATTAACGGCTCATAATAACCGGTCAAAGTTTCGTTTCAGAAGGGGGGGTTGCCAATGATCAAACCGAATTTCATTAAACCCACCGTGCTTCTCTCCCCCCTCTATCTTCCAGTCCCAGCAGCACCCCTTCTAATTAAAGGAATCGGAGGGCATTCCCGTGGATGTTGCCAACTGCCGGATTCAAAATCGAATGACATTTCCTGAGGTGTTTGATCTTATCCGGTTCTGTTTTCCGCCGGAGTTGTTCCCGATCTTTAAGCCCAAGGCAGTTAGTTGGATGTAGAGTGGAATGGCAGAGTTAAGTCTGGAGAGCTGGGAGGATTGAAATAGGGTGATGAGGTGAACGAATGCAATCAGGTTGCTCGCTTTGAAGGTTGTTACGGCTGCCACTGAACTAAAACTGCATTTGAACTCTATTAACAGTCAGTATTCGCATAGGAAGGGTTGCTTGGTTACTGTCCTGACCTCTTCCGCTGTCCCCCTTTAAAACAGAGGGACGTACAAACCTTGGGATTGAAACATTGTTGTAATGTCTTAGGTTTGATTCAAGAGTCTTGCTCTGATTGCATCTACCATTGTGTTTGGTTTGTAATGGTATTTAACATCATACAATCTACAGAAAATGATATGTACCTCTAAATGTATTACACTATAAATTGAGCACTTTTTAAAAGTAAATTTGTCACAATAGAAAACAGGTTTCTAAATTAAGAAAACCGATTTCCTAAACGCTTGGATATATGTACCTCTTCTTCTGAAACAAACCAATATTTGGAATTTTATTGGTTGAGACTGACTAGTCTAGCTGCTAAAGTCTTAGGGTGACGAAATGGCAATTTATAAACAAATGAAGATATATTTGTGAATTTATTTTAACACTTTGGTGACCGGCAATTTTACACAGAAACTATGTCATGTCACCGGCTACTTTTTTGTGATTGAATATGAAAGTAAAACGTTCTAAAAAAAACTGCAATGAATTTTGTTGAATTGGAACATCAAAAAGTTCTTCGCCGATACGTTCCGTCATGGTTGAAATTTTTGGAATTTTACTAAAATTCTAATAAAAATGTAAATACTAGGAAAAGTAATTTTTCTGTTATTGAGCGGACAAGACTAAACACGATACGCCAAGTTTTTGCAATGTTCTATATCGCCTTCTGTAATATAAATTTAAACAGATGATGCAAGTGCAATGACGAGTTAACTCGTCACCGGTCAACAACGTTTAGACATGAAAAGACGAGTTAACTCGTCACCGGTCAGCAAAGTGTTAAGTGAACTAAAAAATTTAAACGCTGAAATAAGTTTGAAATTATTATATGCTTTAGAAGAGCGAATTCAAGAAAGAAGAAAAGTAGAATTAAAGACTCTTTTGCCGTGTTTGCAAAATCCACAAAACATTTCCACTTCAGAGAAGAAATCAAGTGCATTTTCATAAGCTTTCAAAAACCGAAATTATTAAGTTATCTAAAAAAATATTGCCTAAAATATTTCCAAATTCTTATATGGAAACCGATTTTGATGAAGGGAAAATCGAAGAAACTATGCGTCAGAGTAATACTTTTTTTAAAAGAAGCCATGGGAAATCAATTCATTAGATTTTTGAAGACTCAGAAGAAAAACTTACAAATCCAAAGACGCTGAAAACTGAATTTTCATTAGTTGAGGCAACGAATAAAAGAAAGCTTACATAGATATGTAATTTGATGTCTTGTAAACTAAAAAAAAACAATCTCAATAGCTAATGAATGAGCATTTTCAATTTTAGGCGATATTGCTTCCAAAATAAGAAAAAAGATTTAGCTACCGTTTAGTGGATATTTTATGTCTATTAAAATCGTATTTTCTTAGGGGAAATTAAAGTTAGTAAAAATAACATAAATATTATTTAAAATTTTGTTTGAGTTTTCGTTATTTAGTGTTAGTAATATGTATATGCAACAAGAACAGTATAAGAAAAAAATTAAATAAACATTCCCTTAGAATAGTAAGATAATATTAAAAGAACACCGGAAATAGAAAAATAAAAACAAACCATTCAAAAAGCTCAGGCAGATGTTTTCGGTATTTTTTTGGGGGGTGGAAAAGTTTGTTTTTAATTTTAAAAAAATTATCAACTCAATTAACCGGAATAAAAATTAGCCTATGTTCTTCTGTAGACTATAATCTATCTCTGTGCTAAATTTCATCCACTATCCTTCAACCGTTCTGGCGTGATTGAACCCCATCATCCATCCAAACTTTAACATTTATAATAGTAGTATAGATTCTTAATTTTTTAATACATATTTTAACTTAGATATAGATTTTGCCCTTAGTTATTTTATATAAATTAATTAAACTATTTTTCTCTATTCTCATTTTTTGACAAAAATTCGAAAATCAACTAAAACTATTTTTTTTAAATGTTGAATTCGAAAACATGTATTTCAAAAAGTCGTTTTTTTGTATAAACCCAAACGATAAAGAAGTGCTTTGAAAATGAAAGGCCACTAAAAAAATTCATACTTCTGAAGTTATACTTTAATTGTAATTATCACAATATTTAAAAAAAATGTTATCGAAAACATGCTTTAAAGAAGAAATCTACTCAGTTTGAAAAAAAAATACCTGAATCTTAAAACAATGATTATCAAAAATCCATGACGAAGAGTTTGAAAACGATTTTAATTATTAACAGCAATGGAAATAAGTGTTATAAAACATATTTGACAGAAAAAACATTTTAAGTATATGGCAAGTTCAGTACATATACTTGTAATAATTAAAGTATTTCAAATAACATCGTAAAAAGTTTAATTTTTATTTAAAATTTCCTGCTATAACATTTCGGTGTTTTGGTGAGAGAGCCAATTGAAATGACGTCATCGCCAGCTGACATGCGCTTAAAATTAGGAGTTCCGTCTTAAAATTTCACTAATTTTGATTTCAAATTAGAAATATATATATATAACTAAACTCAACAAATTCATAAACCATACGATAAAAAATGCGTGATTCTCGCAAAGTCTATTAAAAACTTCTTTTCTTTATAAAGTTGTTGTTGGATGTAAATAAATATATATTTGCTAAATTTTTTAAAACCGGTAATGACTTTATTTTTTAGCTATTAGTTAAATCTATACTACTATTATAAATGTGAAAGTTTGGATGCATGAAGGGGTTCAATCACGATAGAACGGTTGAAGGAAATTGGATGAAATTTAGCACACAGATAGATTATAGTCTACAGAAGGACACAGGCCAATTTTTATTCCGGTTAATTGAATGGTTAATTTTTTATTAATTAAAAACTAACTTTTCCGCCAAAAAATAAAAAAAAATCCGATAACATGTGCCTGAGCTTTTTGAACCGTTTGCTTTTATTTTTCGATCTCCGGTATTCTTTTAATATTATCTTATCTAATGGAATTCTTTGTGATTTATTGTAGGATTACCCGACAGAAAGCATTTTTCATCAGCACAAAAAAAATTAAAAATCTAATCGTTTGTTTTTATTTTTCTGTTTCCGTTTTCCATTTTAATATTATCTTACTATTCTAAAGGAATGGTTATTAATTTTTTTTTCTTACGCTGTTGTGTTAATATAATTCGGTATTTCCTGTTCATTTCTCTTGATTTTCTTTTCTTTCTGTACATATTCCTTTTGCCTATTTTCATCATTTTCGATTAAATTTTTAAATGTACCTTTATAGCTTCAAGTAAATAGCTTTTAAGTAGTTTTCCCCCCACTCTAATTATGTTAGATGTAACATGTTTTCGACCGGTTATTTCAAACGATTCCGTTTATTTTCGTAGTGTATGATAAATTTAAAATTAAACATTGCTAATTAATAGATCTTTTGATTCCTTCAGAAGTGCTTTTGAATAAAAATAAAACAGATGAATTGAAATTAAAATTTTAAAATGTGCATTGAGTTACCCCAACTGGTGCTTAAAATTCGTCTTTTGCGTTGCTCCATTTTACGTTGAAAATTTATGCATGCGTACAGTTTTGATAACATTTTACATTGTGATCAGACAGTCAGTTCTCACATATACACATCAAAATCTCCACGCGTATGAAGTCGCGGGTAAGGGCTAGTAGTAAATATAAGAATTGGAGATTAATCGCAGGAAATCTATTAAAAATTGTTGAGAGCATAATTGTCGAATAAAAATAATTTTAGGAAATATGATATTTTTGAATTATACAATATTAGGACTACAATTAGTGTAATAGAGAATCATTAAAATCAATAATTAAATAATACTTGATATATTTTTAATACATTAAAATACTTATAATGACTGTGTTATTTTTGAATTATAAAATATTAGGACTACAATAATTGTATATAGTGAATTAACAAAATCATTAATTCCGAATATTATCTTTTTTATAAAATTAATTTTAATGAATATGTTATTTTTGAATTATATAATATCAGAACTACTATAAGTGTATATAGAGAATTATTAAAATCCTTAAGGCGACCAGGGACCTTTCAAATGAATTTTGCAATTTTCACCTTAGCTATTTGAAATTTTAAAGCCATTAAGAGAAACACTATGGGAGATGATACACACAATTGTAAAGTATTATGTTAATTTATTTATGAGTTAGGGGGGTTAATATAATGTATTATAAGCGATAAAAAGTGTTAATGAAAAATGTTCCATGAGCTCCAAATTTGTTCGGAAGCACTCCAATTTTTATTATTACTTACTCTAATCTTTTAGAAACAAAAGTTGAGATTAACCTTCAAGTTTGAGTACGAAATATCAAAATTAACCATTGCAATAACTCAAAACTATTTAAACTTAAATGTAGTTTTAAGTTAAAAAATGTAGTTTTAAGTTATTATATTGGTTAATTTCTATATTTTATAGTTAAACTTGTGTTTCAAAAGGGTTAGAGTAAGTAATTATAAAAATTGGAGTGTTTTCAAACAAATTTGGAGCGCATGGAGCATTTTTCATTAACGCTATTTATCGCTTATAATACATTATATAAACCCCCAAACTCATAAATAAATTAACATAATACTTTACAATTTTATGTATCGCCTATAGTGTTACTCTCTCCTATAGTGTTACTTTTCCTGTAAATTTTCAAATTGCTGGGGTAAAAATAGTAAAAAGGTATTTTAAAGGTCCTTGTTCGCCTTAATTAAAGAATACGTAATAAGTTTACATATTAAAAATAATTATAATGAATATGATTATAAAATATTAGGATTGTTAAGAGAAGAAAAATAGTATCTTTTTCATATAATATATTGGAATATTAATTATTTAATAACTGATTATGTTATATTCCACTAGACAAATCTTGAAAAACATAAAATTTTAATATTATTTATTTGAAGTTATTATTTCATTATAATTCATCGTAATCATTAAATACATTTTTAATTATTATTTTAGTCATTTTTGCCATGGCATTTAAAAATAAATTTCATTGTCCATGGCAAATCGACCTGTTATTAAAACAGAAACTGCATAATATGCTTATTATAGAGCCGAAAAATGCCTTTATTCATTATTTATTTATTTATTTATTTATTATTTATTATTTTACTTTCGTATGTTATATCCTTCAATTTCTATAAGAAAAATAATATGAGCAGACATCTTATATTAAAATGTACCATAAGACATCCTTTTAAACATATATATTTAACATGTTATATTTAAACATGTTATATTTTGATGAAAAAATATTTAAATGATATTCTTTGTTTGTCTAATCTCTTTTCTAATTTACAGAATTTTCAATATTCAAAAAATAATACGTGGGTAAAATACGTCTTTTCAAAAACCATATCTTTTGAATTGAATTGAGCTAGTACCTTACGACAGAACAAGAAATAATGAAAAGACATTCTTATACTATCAAAAGCTACTCAAATATTGACAAATGTCTGGCAGTGTAACGAATATTACTTCTATTCTATCTGAACTGATATTTTCTTTTCAAAGTTTCTTGAGTCGAAATATCTAGAGTAATAATGTATTTTCTTTTTCTCTTTGAGAGAGGTAATGTTAGATTATAAAAAAAGCATGCCATCAATGTGGAAGTGATTGATAAGATATACATAAGAAAGATTCCAACTTATTAAGAAAAGACAAATTTTGTATAAATTAAAGAGATGCATTTTTCTATCTTGAGAAAAGAAAATTTTTCTTTCAAAAATATTTAATAAAATGTTGTTGAAATGAAAATTAAACATGAAACATACACCTGTTTTAAATTTCAACGAATGCATAGAAAATACTTAATGAATTACCAAAAGTACTATTCTGGTAATACATTAAGGCTTGTCACTTCATTTTTTACGATTTTAATTCGATGTCTCTAATTCTGATAAAAATTTCTTTCTACTCTTTTTAAAATACTGCTAAAAGCGTTATTTAAGAAACAGTTTCATTAATATTTATTTTGCTTTTTTGTCCTAAATTTATTTTATTGATCATTATAAATGTTACGGAATTTTGATAATATTTTCTTCAAATTCGCTTTTATATGGCGCCACTCTTATAAAAAATTTAATGAAAATTTATCAATTGAATGATAATGTAATGCATCAAAAATAAATTAAAAATGGTTATAAAACTATATACTTCAAAAATAAAATTTATCAGTGTATTAATTTTTTTTATTTTCTAAACTAACCCTTTCTTTTGACTGAGTGTTTCATGTAATACTGTGTTTTATATAACAACAGTTATAACTTAATTGTTACATATGCCTATTAATGACTGTTCAGAAAAAATCGATATCATAAACAGCAATATATTTACATTCAGTATTAGTTATAGCTTCAAACGTTAATAAAACATTTATCTGTTAAAATAATTTTCAAATTGAGGCCCATTACATTCTAAATTATATATATCTTTTATTCTTTTAACATGTTTTTCCTATTGATTAAATAATTGCTAAAATTTCAATAACTAATTATTTTTTCAAACACTAATGGTAGTTTATACATATATTATCTTCTATCATAATCTTATAAGACGTTTTTCCAGATATTTCGAACTATAAAATTTTTTATGCATGAACTTTTTTATATAAATGTGAGAACATAATATTGTTTTCGTTACGTGTTTTTGAATAATTGAAAGCAACGAATAATTGAAGCTCCCATTCGAGTAGGCAAGTTATGAAGCATAAATGGCAATAATCATCAACATCTTTTAATCGCGTGTATATATATATATTACCTGCCTTTACCAGTATTGCATTATTATTCTGCATGCTTCTTTAAAAAAAGATGAATTTTTAATAAGTTGATCTGCTTTTGCAAATATTGGTTTATTATTACGTGTTTCTTTGATAGCAGATGCGTTTTTAAAAAGTTGACATAAAACTATGACATAGCTGTTATTTCATCTTAAAATCTGTCGAGCTCCAAAATTTTATTTGTCAGCTAGAAAAATTGAAAATAAAAGTTTAAAAAAATTAATATTATATATACAGAGAGAGAGAGAAGTCTCATGATTTTTTCAAACCATTTTAAACTGTTTAAGGACTACAATTAATTAAGCTAAATAATGACTTAAAAATAATGTTCTCGCATGATAACTTCGAACCTAGTTTAAATAGCTTAAAACAATGATTTTCAAGTAATTCAATCACTGTTAAGGTTCAGTTTTTTCCTTCTCGTAATAGCAAAATGAATCAAGATAAGATTGCTCCATTCTTACTAATGCTTCCAGATTTGATGGATAGCACACCAAATGCCTTACTTATCTCTAATTTTCCTAAGTGAGCTCGACGACGGATGTTTTAGTGCTTTGATGCAAGATTTAAGAGGTTCAGCGGCCTTAAGATCCGAACTGTCAACATGCATTTGGTTCTTATAACAAGCAGCTCTCTGCGTTCATATATCACGTGCAGGAATAGATGAAAACTTACTAATCAGAAATGCGATCTTAAAAGAGGCCAGATTTCTTCTAAAAATACCTTAAATAGAGCCTCTTTCTAATAAGTACGTCTCAAACATTGTAGAAAGTCAAGAAATGTTGATATAATTGAGGATGATGAATTAGACTGGATATCTTTAATGGGGTAATTTCGGTTCCCTTTTTTTTCCAGAATTGATGGGTGCAATAAATTAAATCTTACAGCGCGTTCTGGAAGTGTTTGATCATTTTTGAGATCTATGAAATTATTATTGCATTAATGTATTGCAATATATTTATAGTTTTTAGGAAGGGCAATTTAAGTTATTTTCTACTAAATTTACATAAAAAGAATTAAGGGAATATTAGTAAATGTAATTATAAAGTCATACCAGACTCTCCATCCTCGTCTCCCTCGAAAGCACACAAAATAAACAAAAAAAACCTGAAGAACCAGAATGCCGCAACAGCAACACTGACGGGAACTGTGGTTGAATCCTAAGGACTATCACCGGCAACGGCATGTCCCTTCCCGAAAGAAATACGTACCGTCATCGATGGGAGTAGCCTGACCCTCACCTATTGGTGTTCTCCCCAGGGTGGCGACATCCAATCACCATGCAAGAAGCCTCTCATTCCCATTTAGAGATGCTCCCCCGGGGGGGGGGGTAAATGTAATTATTAATAATAATAAAATATCAATTTGTGTATGTGACCATGTGGCCAATAATTTTGCAGATGCATGGCCCAAAAAGAAGAAATATTCTACAATCTTTTAACTTTAACTTATTTCAACACGGGAGTTATATTTTGTATAAGAGCAAAATAGATAATCCATTTTTTGATAATAATTTTTGCATTGCAATCAAGAGTAAAATGAAAGAAAATTTTTCCCTTCAGTGATTTTACAGTTTAATTCTCATAGGGATTTCTTTGCTATGTGTCGATTTAGGCAGAGAAATATTAGGTATAAATATTAGGGATTAATATCTCTTTGCTTGGGATATGAGAAAATGTATAAGTTTTGAATGAAAATTTACACTTCATTTTTTAAATGATTCTTTTGGTGATAAATTGTCATTTGTGACAACCTTCTGCAATATTTTCTATTAACCTTAAAAGTGAAAAATTAATGCCCCAAGATCAATAAATCGCCAATTTGTTACCTACGCATTTTGAGGCTTTGAAAACCTTAAGCCAAAACAACATCATGGTTTCACGGGATAACAACTTAATAAATTATAATACAAACAAGTTCAAAACATTTTGTGAATAAAGTTGATCGCATTAATTGTTTTGAATTTCATTTTTTAAGCCATTCATCAGTTCGAGGTAATGTCGTGTGTTGGTAGGTGAATCCTTTTAAAAGTCGCAATAGAAATAGAATAAAAATCGTTTAAAATATGGATATTCAAAATGTTATAGATTATAATATTTAAAGTAATTTTTTTGGTAAAGATATTAGTATTGCAAGAATATGTTACTAAAAATATGTTAAATAGAACCGGTAGATAAATTAAAATTTAGATTACGCATCTTTTTCAACAGAGCATTTATCATCTCAAACATCACACAATATAATTCTTTAAATCATCGAAAGAATTTTCCCAAATAGAAATATGCATATGCCTAATGGTTTAGAAATAACTATTAGGGCATAAACTCTATGAATTACGTCACTGTTATATTCGATATATTCGTGGAAAAATATGGGATAATAGAATTCTAAATCCAAAATTATTTAAAGAATATTGCCAGCAACCTTAAATATACATTCATATTCTTATCATGATAATTCATCATGGATGATATATGAGAGCGTTTCCGGTATCTGACAAAAGAAAATAGTCATTTTTAACTTTAAATGGCATCCATTCATAGAAATAAAAAGCATTGCAAACTTTAAATGGACTCTCTTGCTTATGCATAATGCAAGTGAACTACTTTAACAATATTTTACTGATCACAAAAAATAGAAGAAAGAATAAAGCATTTGCCGATATATCTAATCAAGTACTCCTTCCCATCTGAAATTTAAATGAAGTCTATAAATTACGGAAAGTATATTAACTTCTAGAATTTACTACGTAGTAAAATGCATACATTGTTTCGATTTCATCTAATGTTTGGGAATTGAAAATTTCGATAATGGATTCTTTTTTCTTCTTTGTTGATATAGAAGCGTTTGGGATGTATACGTTAAGTAAAGTACACATCGCGTTTAAATTATTTTAAATGACATTTTCGCGAAGGTTTTTAAAATTGGAATTCCAATGATAATTATTTTAAGCTCTTTCGTAGGCTGAGAAAAAAAGATGTAATTTAATATATGAAGGTACTTATTTTTGATATGCTAATAATGTTTTTAATTTTTCGTTTACGAAATATAGGAAAAGTATTGTAATCTTTAAAAAATTCGAAATTGAGATTCAAACGAATCTTCACATTTCAGATCATTCAGAGTTCGAAAAACATAATTTTGAAATCATGTCTGTCAGTCTGTAAATACGATAATTAAAAAACGCTTTGAACTTGACAGAAGAAAATTGGTATGGGGACTTAAAAGCAAATCAGCAGTTTGAATACTACAACAACAAACTGACAACTCCACCCTGTCGGAAGGCGCACGGAAAAACTTTAATGACCATACCTCTACCACTTCAGCACTTGCAAGAACCGTGGTTAAATCCTTAGGGCTATCACCGACCACGGTTCAACCCTTTCCTAAGGAAATACTACCCGTCACCGATGGGAGAAGCCAAACTCCTACCTTTTTGTGTCACGACAAGGTTAACGGGAGCCCATCACCATATTGAAAAACTTTCGTCCTCAATTTTGAATGTAACCCCCAGTGGGACTAGCTGCTTGTGTAAAAGTGAACTCGATGATTACAACTCAAAGAAATAGGTAGATGTAATTTGGTAAACAGATTCAGTGTCTAAATCATTCTCTTATCAAATTATAAAATATGTCAAATCTACTGATGGTCCTAACTTTTACGTTGTACCGGGAACAACATTTTAATTAGAAGAGAGAAAGTTTTGAGGAGACAACTACCGATGGTTTTATTTCGAAAACTCAAAAATTCTTCCAGTTTCAAACACCCTTACCAGCATAAATTAATGTGAAAACATTTTTTAAAAACTACAACAAGTTGAAAAGTGAAGGTTTTAGCAATTTAGTATATATATATTTTTAATATTTTCATTTTGAGATTTTAAAACTATGGAATTTTTTTTTTTTTTTTTTTGCATAAACGATCGATTTGATTGCAGCCTTCATCAGACCTCACAAAACACAGAATGAGTATATAAGCTCATAGCAGTAAAACAATTAACATTATGAAGATTGAACTTAACAATTTCGTAATTATTATTACTGTAACGAATAAGGTGTCATTATTACAACAAACGGTTTGTCACTAAAACATTAGTCACTATAGCAACAAGTGATTCAATTACTATTTGTCAGCAGCAACGAAATAAATGAACGTTGTGGAAATTCGTTCGTAAGCAGTAAATTTAATCAATATTTCAAGTAATTTATCGATATTTCAATCAATATTTAAATAGTTTTCTTGAAGATTGCTTATGTATGACGGAAAACATTTCTTGTTTGCATCACTTCAATTCAAATAAAATAGCAAAATCTTATGCTATAAAAATTAAGGTGTGTTCCACTTAACTAAAAATTATATAGAAATACAAAATTATTTCGCTCTAATATTAAATGTTTATTTCAATGAATAGGCAGAAATAAACAAAAATCTTTGGAACTTAATACAACTTTTTTGATGGAACAAATTCATAACACTGAAAAAAAAATTCAAATGCATACAATAAAAAAAAATTCATCTCTTAACAGTACGTAATCAAATAATTGACTCAGTATATTTTTCAGCTTTTAAAACAATATTCTTAAAGTAATCTAAGACAAGATTTGACGAGTGAAATCCAAAGAAAAAAAACATATAATCGTTTTCAATTAAACGATTTTTTTTGTACATCATATAGCTTTCAATGCTTTTTGGTATATTCAGCTTTGTTTGCAAATCACATGAAAAATTAGAAATGTAGTTTTGAATTAACAATATTTATTATTAACAAAAGGTGTTTTTTTTTAATGTTAAGTTCATAAGTTTGCAAAGCATTTGTTATGAGTTTTATTTCCAAACAGAAAAGTTAGATGTTTTAAAAATATTCATAATATAATCAAAAGAAATTCTTACCATTTGGTGAATATAAAGGACTTTACAAAACCTGCAGGAATTAAATTTGAGAGTAATGTATCTCGCTTACCTAAAAAGAAAAGAAATAAATTGTTAAGATCAATGTATGAATAATAGTAAGCATTTAAGTAAATAAATAAATCTAATACAAAGCAATAATACATAGCAATAATGATAATTTGAATAATACTAAATCATTCGAATGAATTATATGTAAACACTAATTTGATAGCAATTTACATTAAAAAATAAAATTTAATTATTTAACGTTAATTTTTTAGACAGCGTAATTCAATGTAAATTTAATTATTCAACTTAATTTTAATTATTCAACGTTAATTTTATTAGACAACGTAATTTTAATTATT
>JAOUZG010009324.1:1967471-1992931 GCA_026289955.1 Argiope argentata
ATATATATATATATATATATATATATATATATATATATATAATGTAACAACGTTGCAATTGACTTACATTTTGTAATTACAAATAAAATTTCTATTTTTTAATTATTTTTGGCGATAAATAGCCAAATATGACAACATTCTGCCTTATTTTCTAATAACGCTAAAAGAGAAAAACTGATGTATCATGTCAATTTGTTGCCTATGCATTTTGAAGCTTCAGAAACTTCAAACCAAAACAACATCATATTCTCATATGATAATGCAGTAGATTTGCAATTCTTTTTGATTAATTGGATCCAGCTCTAATATGATAATTGACGAAATCTGTAGTGATCTTTCCCAAATTTATTTGTATTCTTTAATAAAACTACTACCTTCTCTTAACCCGCTTAAAATTGTGATTGGTTAAGTCCACAAATGCCTAGCACGTCTTCGGCAAGAAAGAATTACGAAATGCTGATCTTTGGCGTAAACTTGGCGACTTTGGAAACTTAATAATCTAAGGCAAAATTTTAACGATTATTTTCTGACATTTAGCAACAAGTACCTAAAAATTGAATGTGCTTTATATGCATTGTTCCACCCGATTGGAACCAAATGTTAAAATAAACTTACAATAGTAACTAGAAATTAACAAATCAGGTTTCATATATTTAAGGTGATAGATTTACATTGTTGGAAAAGTACAGACAGACAGCAAGACAATTTCTTGACGGATTTTCTTGACCAAATTTGATAGATGACGACACTTTATTAAATCTGTGCATGAAATATTAATGATCTAGCTGTCTCTGTTTTGTATCTACCACGTTAACTTATATTACCGAAAAAAATATTTTCTCTCTGAATGGGCTCGCTAAAAATTTGATAAAAATCTTAAAAATTGTTGAAAAAAACCATATATCATTAATTTACTCCTAACGTTTTTTCAAGTTATTTTTTTTTCATGAATAGACAGACATACATAATGCCAAAAAAGTATTTTGACCTTGGAATGACCTAAAAAGTGTGTTTTTTTTTTATCAAAATCTTGAGTACGATTTTACAAAGGGGGTCATTCATACATTTTACATATAGTACACAGAACAACAACCATGTCCGAACCAGGACTCGAACCCGGGGCTCGCAGATTACGGGGAAAACTCGTTACCCCATGCCAAGACGCCGGCTACGGACGGGATTCAAACGGCTTTAGCAAAATTTTGAGAAAAACAATCATGCTATTTAAACTAAACGTTTTTTAATAACAGTTGTTTCATTTGCTTTTTTTAAATAAGCCAAAGACAGAATAAACATCTTTTAAAAAATAAATATCGCCATTCTTGAAAAACTTATTAATAAACATTAATGAAAACTATTGAATAGTTGTAATCCACTCAGTATACTTTTACAAACAGAACTTAATTTTTATTTACATAGAATTACATGGTTAACATATATTTAAATATCACTTATCAATAAGATTAATTAATATGATACTGCAATTTTTTTTTAAAAAAATGTTGTTTATGATAAATAATACAGCAAAAAGTGTCATTTATAGTAATAATATTTTCTTTGAGCAGGGACAGTTAACTACACTCATTTTTAAAGAACTGTAAGTACACTTCAGCACCATCTGGTGTCGAAAACCATTAAATTCTGATGCCCCCATTTCCCCGCCTGTGATTCAGCTGCCAGATCAAATTACATTACAGAACTTCCCACATTAGGGGGTCACGACCTTTAGTCGGGGGAGGATATATGTCATGTAAACACTAAAACTGCGAAAGTGTCTGGGAATTTTTCTCCCCGAACATCATAGCATATTTTTTTTTCGTAGGTGGAATTTTTGTCAGATGGTAATTTACGATAAAACGTGCAAGTTGAATGTATTTAAATATCTGTTAGGATGAATCGTACTTTTTTTTTATTTACACTTCCGCAATAAATTTCAAATACACGCAATGTTCTTACTAAAAAGAAATGGTAAAATTCGTGTAGATGAAACAGCATGTACATTAAAAAAACTAATTAATAAATAAAAACTGAAAAAGAAATCGGCAATAAAAAATTCCAGACGATAATTTTATCAGGCACTAAAACGAAACGGTAAAATTTGAGCAGCATTTACATTAAAAAAATCTAATTAATAATTAAAAATTGAAACTGAAATCGGCAATAGAAATTTCAGACGATGATTTTATCAGGCATTTAATTAGAATAAAATGTTGACTACGATGTTAAATACCTTCGCGCACAGTAGATCAGAATTTTGCTATATGGATATTTCAAAAAATTTCAGTCTTTCACTATCAATTGTAATTGCTTAAAAATGAAGAGTACAACAATTCTTCGTTTTTTTTAAGGCTTCGTTAAATACCAGTTTTAAAACAATAAAAAAAGTTAAAATCATATAAAAAGGAAGTTTTTAAAATTTAATGGTAGAGTAAATCAGAAGCTGACTGTTACCGCATTTAGAAATCTTCTGCATTACAATTTAAAAGAATTAACTAATAACTAAAGAAAAAAATGCATTCGAAGGAAATTAGTATTGTTGAAAATATTAAATTATTGGTATCGTTGAAAATATTGAAAAATTTTGAATTTTAGTTTTGTATTAAAATATTTTTCCCCGTAATTACTTCTGAAAAACACCAAATTTTTAATTAATGTGTAAATAGATAAGAATAAATCAAGTTTTGTATTAAAATTAATTGATAGTTTTCTCTCTCTTTTAACTGAAGTATAATTGTGCAATTGTGCAAAATGTAGTTGAAATCTAATCACTCATATAGGAGGAAATATTCATGCATTCAAATACACACACACACACAAATTTATTTAAAGATTAAATTAAACCCTAATTAATTTCCAAATTTTTATCTAAATTTAGCCATAATAACTTCATTCTATAAGTGCTCTCTTATTTCTTGATCCATTCTACTTTTTATTGTTAATTAATTCAACTGAAACTTAGTAAAGCTTAGAAGCTGAATCGGCTGAAAAGCTGGCACATTCCCACACTCCAAGTGAAGGGATAAAAATTATCCTGCCGAACACATTCCTTTAAAAGATCCCTATGATTCCCTTATATGTGATTGACATGCGTAAAAGATCCTTATTAAAATCTAAAAGTATATTTCACAGGTATAAAAATTTCGTCAGGTTTTCGTCATTCCGTTTTGTGTCGTTGTGGGTTCCACTCATCACTTCTGCTTGTATATAATACGTGCTTTCCGTGACGTGTACACACACAAACACACACTGATTGCTTCAAGATACCGACTAGAATTTTTCGACGCTTACACTTCGCTAATGGATGGTACACAGAAAAGATGAGCATTATTACGCTTCATAATTCTACGAATATTCCGAGATCACCATATTGCTAAATTTGAACATTTGCTCCTTTTAACTTGCCTCTTCTTTTTCCCCCTTTTAATGAAATAGACGCTTCCTGACGCATGCGCAAAAGTGAACATCTGTTCCTCTTAACTTGCCTTTTCTTTTTCTCCCTTTTAATGAAATAGACGCTTCCTGACGCATGCGCAAAAGTGAGGAGAGTTTCAAAATCCGAGAATGAATAATAATCTTGGGTTAGAATATATAGTCTCAATCACTTTTGTTTATAACGATACACAAAATAAACTTTTTTGGCTTGTTCAGTAATGAAAATATACTATCAGGAAGTGTAGTTAAAAATAATATACTTTTATTACAATGAAATTTAAATGTCGCTTTGAATTCTCGATGAGTATTCGACTAATTACAAAACTTCATATACAAGCAAAATATCGAATCCGATAAAGAAGAATTATTTTTAAATAATTTTTTTATAGTTTTAATAATTTTTTATACATTTGAATTTCATACTGTGGTTAAACTGAAAAATTTGCAAGTTTTAAATTTAAGTTCACATAGTCTCCACAGATCCGAATATCTAACAGACTATATTTCCGGAAACTATTCAAAGCTGTCGACAACATCGATAAACAAATATTTATTCGCAATACTTTCAGCGAAACATTCCAAATTATTCAACGTATTCTAATGCGTTATTCAAATTCTTCGAATAGAACTAGAGTTATAATTCGTTAAATAAAATAAAAAAAATCCTAATACACAAGGTGAACTAAAGAATATTATGTATTTTAGCGGCGAAGATGTTACTTAAGACATTCCTTTTCAACTAAAGAAAATTCGTTCCGTTTCCTTAGAATAATAATGATAATAATAATAAAAATTAAAATACCAGTATCCTACATGGATCTGCTTTTCCAAGATAGGAATGCAAATTATATTCGCTGAGTACCTACGGAGAAAGATTCGTTCCAACGTAAGAGCGCAAGTTTATGATATAGCTCTCAGAGATTGTCCGACGATTTTTTTTCCCGCCGTTTTTTTGTTATTCCTGGCGGAATAGCAAAGCGAGTTCTGCTGTCTGCTCTACGCCGGAACTTTTTATACATTCTTTTTCTTGATGTTCTCTCATTTGAAATTCATATCAAAAGGGGGAGAGGAGAGGGAGAAGGAAATATCAACGTTCTAAGAATCAATCAAAAGAGAAAGCAAACGATAAAAAAAATATACTTAAAAAAAAGACAGATAGAATATGATTCTGATGACAGTATTCGACAGGTCAATTTCTTTCCGCGAGTTGGTATTTTGCACTGAGCAATTGGTAACAGCGAAGACTCGCTTTGGGGCACAATGATATGGAATGGTTGTAATAGAATCAAATGAGATATATTTACAAGTGAAAAACTAGTTGTTAGAATAAAAATGCTACCTTTTTTTTTCTTCCATTCGTGTAAATCTTTTGGCAGATGTATTAGACGTTTCAGGAAGTTTTTCGCGCTTGAGTGAATGATTTAAAGTTATACCGTCGTGAAGATAGGTTTAAAACTCGTGTCACGAGAGTGAATTATTTCGATATGGATGAGATGATTAGAAGCAAATTCAAATACGAGAGCTTTACTTGACATACGATACGATACACAGCAAATCGTTTTAATGCAAGATAAGCATATATGGTAATCATTTCGAAAACAGAATATTTGATTTGAGTCTAGGGACTTTGATTGAAGAGCATCTCAAGCAGTTTTAGAGAACATTATTAGTATAGCTACCGAATAAATAAATTCGTAAAAAAATGCAAATTCCATTAATCAAAAATTATAGAAACTGCAATAATTCAAATGCATTGAATCACGGAAATAATTATTAAACAAAACAACATTATTAAACTAAAATATAGTTATTTTTAATTTCTCTACACAATTAAAATGTCAAATATTTAACACAAATATGAATTTATCTTATGGACATTTTCATATTGGAGAAAATAGGTATAAATCTGCCAACGAAAAAGAAATGATAAAATCAAAAATAAAAATTATTTGTATTTTTTTTGTTATCTTTTCTTATTTACTTTTAAATTTTTTATTGATTTATCATTCAGTTGTTTCGAAATTTATATACTTAATGGAACATCTCAAATGTCTTTCCTAATCTAATGGGAAAAATTTGGCCTCTATAACATTATATTAATACTAATTTTTATTATTGCTTTTCTGCGCAGTAAATCTTCTGGTAAGATGTATAATTTTACAGGTATGATAATGATTGTTGAGTCAATGGGCATTGACCTTGTCTGATGGTGATGATTTGGAGACAACAATGAAGGACCCAAAATATTCCAGAATCTCTGTGATAGCCTCATTAAACCTTGAGTTGTGTTTTTTATTCGAGAACATTCGATGTCTAGACATAAAGCATATAGAAAGAAGGAATGCTCAAACGTGAACAGAGAAGCCGAAACAAAGTAGTTGTACGAAGTCACTCTTGAGAGTTCTGTTTGAACAATTTGTGTTAGTGTCGTTTGTTGCATTTGTGTTATTGATTTTTGTGTGTGCACTTTCAAGTACGTTTCCTCTGTGTTTTGTTATTTGAAATTGGTGTGCAATAAAGCGTCCCCATCCTTGATCAAGATTGCTGAATTTTTCGTCATATACTCACTTTAAATTTTTCGTAACAATACATAAATAAATTTTGATGTGCACAGAAAAAACAATTTTTATTAGATCCAATTAAAGTTAATTATACAAATGGTAAATATAGATGCTGTATATGCAACAACTGCTTTTAAATTTAATGAATTTCATACTTTTTACATGTTTCGTATTGACTATTGACCAAGAGTTTTTTGAAACAGCCTATTAACATGCGATCTTTAGTGACATTTTTAATGAATCAGTGTGATTCAATAACTATACAAGGATCAGAAAATTGAATAAATCTTTTGGGCATCGGTTATAGCTAAAATTTGATACAGAATTACAATTGTAGTCACAAGATCACAGAACAAATTTCATTTATCCATTACGTTTTCGAGCTATAGCGTTAATATTTGCTCAAATTCCCCACAATCTCTCAACTCATAGAAGAATTTAGTTCAAAATTTGATACATTTTGTTTTGAAATTTGATACATTTCGTTCAAAATTTGATGATTGATCTACTCAAATTATATGCAATTATAATACATTATTACTTATATTATATTAATTTATACTAAATGCCAAATATTATAAATGTAGCTCTATTCGATTTGAAGTTTTTGTGCTTTCGGTTAATTTGGATTCGATTATACCGTCAGACAGATTTCCTTCGAATAGATTTTGTTCAAAATTTAATAGAGATATGAAAATTTGGTATTAAGATTATAAACTACATTTCATCTTTCTAAATCAAAGCGCTCTTGAATTTTCATGTTCAAATACAGATAGACATTATACCAAATGTGTATTTTTCGATCTGAAGGAAATTTGAAACGACGAGATACGTCAAAATTTCGAGTTGGAATCTATTAATAATTTCAATAGTTTTATTAGACCTATATAGAAAGATATTAGATATTTTTCGTATAGAGAAAGTAAAAATAAGCAGAAACTGACATGAAAGACCATATAAACAAGAAATATAAATATGGAAATTTGAAACGAAGAGATACGTCAAAATTTCAAGTTCCAATCTTTTAATAATTTCAATAGTTTCACTAGACATAAAAAAAGATATTAGATATCTCTCATAAAGAGAAGCAGAAACTGACGTGAAAGGACATATAAACAAGAGATATATAAAAGAAGCTTTACAATATTTCAAAAAACTTATTTAAAATATTGGTTAAAAAAATATACATATATACCATTTGTACTTGCTGCAGAAATACATTTCTCCAAGAAATATTACACCGAGATTAAATATTTTGTGTCTAATATTTATTATATTCAGACACAAAAGCTGAGAAAGATATAATTCCTAAAAGTTGTCTTTAACTTTTATGAAAAGTTTGATTTATTACGGCCAGAAAAGCTCAAAATTATCAACAGTTCCATAGTTTACAAAACTTAATCGACATCTGAAAATGTGTCCAGCAAAACTATCTAATATCTTTCTTTCCACTGAAACTGTACAAACAGCGAACACTTTTCAATAACAGTAATATGTTCTTGTCCATTGCAGTAATCAGTTACTGTCATATAAAAGTTTGAGGAAAGAATTGGTATTATTGCGGAGCAACGAAACGATTAAAAAAAATGGAAAAAGCTGTCTGCTTCAACATTATTTACTTTTGCCATTTCGATTTTCTTTCCATATTGATAAATAAAAAAGATCTCCAGAGCTATTTGTTTCCTCGTGAAACAACAAAAAAAATGAAGGAATCGTGTTTGCTGAGGTAAAAACAAACAAATAAATGTATCGTTTGGATAAAGCATAATGTAGATAATTCCTTTTATGGATTGAGTCTGACTAGGATATTTAATATACTAGGGAATAAATATTTCAATAATTCAATTAAATAAGATTAAAATGAAATCTGCTAACCATATTTCAAAGTGTCAGGTCAGAACATCATTTCTTGAACAGCCAAGCACCACGTGCTCGTGCGATTATATTTTTATTCATTTTAATCGTTTCAGCGAATGAGTCACTTTAGTATTGCAAACGATCTAAAAAAAACTTTGCCCGCATTTATTGTTTAAAAAATATCACATTTCCTGTTTATTTTATTTCATATAATCACTTGTTCCAAATGACATTTTTCTAGGTTTTACTTGCTGTAGTCATTAACTTATTTTTTAAAAAAAATCAAAGCTTTTGTAAATGGGATGGCATCATTGTTATTACAAAGCTGACTTTTTGATGCTCGTAAAAATAATTTAAAAAATGTTTTTTGCCTACGGATTTTTGTTGACGCCAGAAAACCTCATTACGAAGCCAATATCATGTTCTGACATGATAATAAAACAAAGAAAATTGAAATCTGCTATCGGAAATTTCAAAACAAAATGTGAGAATATCATTTTTTAAAGTCACGTGGTATCAATCCAACATAAAAACATCATGTTTTCATATGACACTTATTTCGTAATTACTAGCATTTAGAATAACGATAATTTTTGAACATCTCTAAATCAATAGAATTCTAACATTTTTTATTGTAGATTAAAAATTATTTTTTTCGTGAAAAACCAGTTTAAAACCTTTTAGACATTCACGTGACTATCAGATTACGTGTGCATTGATATTTAAAAAATAATTTTATTTATTTATTTATTTTGCTAAATTCTGGATAAAACTGGTTTGGAATGATTACATGATTATTGTATTGAGTAATCATCAATTTTTAAAAAAGCAGTGATTTTTTTTTCATCTCAAAATCGTTTCAGTTTCAATTTTTTTTTCCAGCTAGAAAAAGTGGAAATTCAAAAAATTATATGTGAATTTTGTTTTATCTCCTGGTTGTTTGACATTCATTCCCGTTTTCTTCCTAGGTGCATCTTCGATCAATAACTTCTTATAACCCTGTATTTTATTAGCCAGACAGGAAAATCGCATTCATGGCAGACATTCGATCCAAGTCATAACTTTCTGTTGGCAATAAGTCGCCAAATATGTCTATATCACTTTCTAATAACCCTAAATGCGAAACATAGATGCCTCAAAAGCAATAATTTGATAACGTTTTTCTAATGCATCTTGCTGCTTCAAAATCGCTCAAAACAAAAACACCACCATTTTCTCACATGATTAATAAGTAAATAAATAAAATATTTGCTTCCACAGATTAGTGTACTAAAAAGTAGAGTTAGAAAAATTATTTTCTTATTTTAAAATAATTTACAATTTATTATTATAAATATTTCGGTTCCAATCATTCAATATTTTTAAAATTCATTACCAAGCCGAATTTCACCTCTGAAATCAAAATATAATCGTATTAAGAGTTAATTGATAGTTGAGCTTTAAAAATATTAAAGTATCAGATTGTATTCTTGAATATATGAGCGTAAAAGATTTAAAAACTCTTTGACATCAAAAAGTGAATGATAAATAGATAACGAAATTATTTCTTTTATGAACATGAAATAAGTTAAATTAAAAGTCCTAAGGTATTCTTTAACACTAAACTGTCGGATATTCTAACAGCTATCAAGATTCAAATTATTCGATTTTCAGATTTTCAATTTGAGATTATTCTTAGCGATAATATTAGGCTATCAAATTAAAATCGAAAAATATATGAAAAAAAAAACATTTATAAAGAATGTGAAATTGATTTTAATTATAAACCACCAATTAATTAAAATAATAATAATAAAACTCAAAGTAACGATGTAGTGTAAAAAAGTATAGATAATGCTTTTCGTTACAATTTATTTCCAAATAATTCAGATAAATAACCAAAGAAACTCCAAATCAGTATGTTAAAAACCTTATTTTATTTATAATATATTTTTGGACACAGAATTTTTTAGAAGTTATTTGAAAAATTTAATCAAGTTAATTTGAATCTATATGTCGATAAATTTAAAATTGGACAATCCAAATGACTACACTGAGTATTTAAATTCGAAATACTGAACATACATGGTATTATAAATAAAAATAATTATATTCTTTAATCTATAGCCTCCTACCCCTTTAAAATTAACCTATCTTGAAGAATCAAAAACTTGAATTATCGATGAGATATTGATAGACGATTTGCAACCCCAATGTTTATCAACTTCAGAAAACATAATAAAAATTGAGTTCAATTTTGTTTACATTTAATCCAATTATGTTTAACAACGATTTCCTATAGAATGAAGTTAATAACCACAATCACCACTGGTTTGGTTTTCATGAAAATATCAAGAAGAAATTAATTTTCACAATTTTTTTTTAATTTGGCATTTTAGCGATATTACCACGGCAACAATTTTGAAAACAAACGATTACGTCAGCGGACTTTTGAAATTATATTTTTCATAATATTTAGTCCGTGTATAAAAAACATAAATATTAGACGCTTGTATTGTATTTTTATAAAAAGACATTTATTGATAAAAATTGGTACAATATAGATCAATAAAAAAACTCATTTTTTTATAACGATACGTCCAATAAATCATACAACTGATTATCATATCCATTTTTTTGGTTCTCCAGGCCATATTTTGTTATTGACATCAAAACCATCATTCTAAAATCTTTGAAATCAAAATTGAAAATTGGGATAGGGAAAATGGGCTTCAGAAGCAGATTTCTTCAAATCAAACAAACAAAAGAAATTCCATGTTTAAATAATGAAACTTTCATATAAAATAGAAGACACAAAAAAAAAATCTACGATCGAACATTTCAAGTTATTTTGTAAGAACATAACTTGAAATAAAATAATAACTTATTGTTTTTAAAATCATTACTTGTCTTAATTAATTAAATTAATTAAGTAGTTTAAACGAGTTTGAAAAAAAAACAACAACGCAAAACTGGTAAAATCAGGTCAGTTTTTTAAAAACGCATCTGCTTTCAAAGAAGCACACATAATAGTAACGTAATACCGATAAAAGCAGAGAATAATATATATGCGATTAAAAGACATTGATAAATATTGTCATTTAGGCTGATTACCTACGCGATTTCAAGCATCAATTATTTGTTGTGTTAGATTATTCGAAACCCCTTTATCGAAAACAACATCGAGTTCTCACATGATAAAAAAGCAATAAATGTTGAAATTGCAATTTGGAGGGTTCCTTGATTGGATCTTTATACACTGAATAACTGAATAATACTAAATGGAAAGCTTTCAAAATGATAACAACAAAGAAAGTAAATTGGTAAAACCAAAAACCATTATCGTGTATATAGATACTTCGCATGTTTACCAAAAGATGTCGCTGATTAAATTACATGCAAACACTTGAAATATTGAAAGATTATTCAGAATAAAGAAAATTATTTCAAGATATAAGTTTTTATAATCAAGAAATAAATCTAAATAAAGTAAATGCTCTCTTGAAGCACATAATGTCCTTATTGATCTTATTTCACTTTTATTGATAAACATGACTGATCATGATTGATTGATTGATTAATAATTCTTCCATCGGAAGTAGTTTTTATTTTTCTTCCCTAAGAATGCTTACGTCAACCCTCGTGCCAGTTCATTTCCTACATCCCCCTACATCCCGTCGATAATTTTTTTCCGTTATAACATCCAGTTATCTTGTGTCATGATACGTTCCATGCTATCATCGTAATCGAAATCTCGTGACGTCATGTCCATATTTAGCACAGCATTTACTTGGAAGTTATGGCATCAACGCATGACAGCTGTCTTACGTTGTTAAAGCTGCCTTAACCGTAACGGAGGTCGTTTCTAATCGGCAGGTGCATCTAAACACGCTAACCCAAACACAAGGTTACGGTTGCGTCTATTCGAAGAAGAAACTGGTGTCTCTGGATAAATAATTTTAAGAGCTGACCATGACGAAATTTAGTGATTCGTTAATTCTAAAAAGCTTTCACTGTAACTTTTAAACCATGGAAGTCATTAGAATTTGACCTCGATGTATGTTTGAATAATTACTGAGATTCCGTAATGTATTTAGGTTTGGTAAACCTGTATTTAAAGTTCCCCAAACATTATTCATTTGTTGCTTTTTTAAAGATGGTAAACACCCACAATTTTAATGCAAATTGGTTAATGCTGGTATTTGAGTAGAATTTTTATAATAGTTTTGTTTTGCAAATTCGTTATCGTTACGAAATTTTAAACGGTTACAAGATTTTGCAAAAACACGCGAAATTTGTTTCTAAGAACTATTACAAGATATCCCCCCTTTTTTTAGATTGCATACTAAATTGCTACGCCCTTTGCTTCTCTAATCCTGTTTTTCTTTCTAAAGATTCATAAAACATTCAAGGGCTCGTGTAACTAAGATTCATAATATTTAATTAATTCAACTTTTTATATATTTATATTTTCAAATAGAATTCGAATGCTTGAATTGAATTTTGAATAAAATGTTGGTGACACTTTTTTTTAAATTTTCGTTGAAAAAAATAGTTTATTCTATTTTGTTTAAAAAAATTTAGTTTGTTAAAATTTGACATAATAATGTTTTTACTTTATCGCATGTTGAAATATAGAGGAAGTGTTGTAATTGGCAAATAATTCGAACCCAAGGTTTTGACGAATCTTCAAATCCTACTTTTCACTAAATGAAAAAAAAGAAGACATTTTTTATCACCATGCCTATTTGTGAGCACGAAAACTCATAAACACTTTCAGCTAGATGGATAAAATTTGGTACATGAAATAACGATTAAATTTTTCACGAATTTATTATGTATTAATCAGAATTATTCACTAATTTATTATTTAAATCCTTAAAATTTCAAATTTTCTATTCTTAAGAATTTTTATAGCCAATATAATAATTGCCACAAAACATATTCCCGAATTATCTTACTCTCCAACCAACTTATTTAGAATTTCAAAATTTCAAACATGCAATTTTTGAGAACTCCTACACGACCATCCCATGCGCCTCCACCTTTGTGGCATAACAATGGATTCCTGCCATCTTGAAAATTAACGCCCAGGGCGAGAAAAGCCGGGAGAGCCGATGCACCACGAGGGAGTGAAAAAAGTACTCAAGCAAGGGTGTATCGAACATGGGAAAAATAGATTGCAAGAGGGTCCTCCACCCAAGCTTCGGGTCCACGCCTATCGAAAAACGTGAGTTTATATCGACCTCCCGTTTTATCTGGCGATGTCACGGTCTTCAGTGTTCGCCGGCACTCACGATTTTATTGCGGTCCCCACCGCGCAACACGAAATGTTCATAAAACAAACGCACGGGCTCCATTAATAGTAGATTCTGAAAATCCATGTTAGCTTTCGCTGCTTTTAAGAAAATTTGATTGCCAGCCCCTGCCGCAGTTGCAGTTGCGAGTGGGGGAAGAAACAATGGCAAAAATAAATTCCTTCGGGGTAAAATATCACGAAGATCTCTCGTACTCGAAGTGGAATCTTATTTTAATTTTTTTTCTTTGTATCCTGTGAAAGTTCTATTTAAGGTAGAACTTGTCAGATTTTAGAGTTTCCAGGGTTTTTATGTTACATTTTCCAATGAGTTTTGGCATTTTAATTAATGATGTGAACGCATGCTCAAATGATGTACGTCAATCAATTCAAGACAAATTGCAGTTATATTGATGAAATGCAGATATTTGCAAGTAAAAAAAAAGAAAAGAAACTGATGTTTATTCTCTCAGTAGAATCATATCTAATTTTTTAAAATCTTGTATCGATTTAAGACAGATCATGTTGTACTGCAGAATTAAAAATCCAGGTTTCCAGAGAATTACGCTTTATTTCCAATAAAGTCTGAGGTTATGATGAAAGATGTGTATGTATTCTCAAACGATGTACGTCAATCTCAGCCAAAAACTGCCACTAAGTATATGGATAAAATGCCGACTAAAAAAACAATGATCATAATCGTAATAGAATCTTATTTAAAACTTTTTTTTGTATCCTTAGAAAGTTCTATTTAAGGCAAAGCTTGTCAGATTTTAGAGTTTCCAAGGTTTTTTTCAATATAGCTATGCTACATTTTCCAATGAGTGCTGGCATTTTAATTAATGATGTGACCACATGCTCAAATGATGTTCGTCAATCAATTTATAACAAACTGCAGTTATGTTGATAAAATGCGGTTGATGAAAATTTGCATGTAAAAAAAAAGACTGATGTTCTCTCAGTGAAATCTTATTCATTTTTTTTATCTTGTATCTATTTAAGGCAGATCATGTTGTACTACAGAATTAAAAATCCAGATTTCCAGAGACTTATGCTTTCTTTCCAACGAAATTTGAGATTATGATTAAAGATGTGAATGTATTCTCAAACGATGTACGTCAATCTCAGCCAAAAACTTCTACTAGTTATATGGATATATTTTCATTTTTTTCAATGGATTTCTAATGCTCTATTTCCAATACATTTAGGCCTTTTCATTAATGATGACACTATGTGCGAAAATGATGCACGTCAATCCTCCCCCTGAACTGCAGCTAGCTCTGTACAAAAAAGCCCGGATTTCCGCAGGCACATTTGTCCACCAAAAAGATTATGTTTATATTCGTATTGAAGAATCTTATTTAAAACATTTTTTCCCCGTGTAAATGACTGCAAGTAAGTAAGCATCATATTAGACAGTAGTTCCAATCATACGCATCAATCATGGCAGCAAATGTGATAATTTTCATTCCTTTTAAATTATTGACTTTTTCAAAGTCACTCTGAATCTTAATATCTCCATATTTATAGAGAAATTATTTTCAAATATCAGATACCGTATTATATGCATTAAGATTTTATACATAAAACGAAGGGTGTTGAATTTTATAGAACCCTTTTTATAGCAATGCGATCCAAAGAAAAATAACAAGTCATAAACTGGAATATATTTTAACTCAGCTGGCGTCCTGACATGCGGGTAACGCGTTTTCCCCGTGGTCTGGGCGTCTTGAGTTCGAGTCCTGGTTCGGGCATGAGTGTTCTGTGTTCTATCTGTAAGATGTGTCAATGTGCCCCTTCTGTAAAAAGGGGCTGTGCAAGCGAATGCGATGAGTCTGTAGCTAAAGTTGTACTCTTGACCCAAGTTGGCGCTACTATAAAATAAGAGGCTCTGATTAGGTTTAAACCCCTGACTACCTCAGCCAGCTTGTCCCTGTCAAGTGCCATAGGAAACAAGAACATCTATTAATACAAATTAGGATCGCACATTGCATTCTACACTCTGATTAATTCAATCTAAGTCACAGATCGATTTTTTTTACAGTTTGTTTTTCCCTACATATTCAAAAAAAACTTTCTTCAAAGAACTAAATTTTTAAATCAACCATGCAAATAACACTAAATTCGAGCATTTGTAAATAACACATATTCTAATGCTATAGCACAAAATACCTTTTTTTAAAAAAATATAAGCAACAAAGACACAGTATGAACATAAAAGAGGATATAAAATGAAGGCATTATAAAAACATTCAAAAAGTCAAAAAAAAAAAAAAAACTTTTAAGAAGATTTTACGTTATATTTCGTCCGAAGATTTTTAAAGCCGACAGAATAAAGCGCTTTTTCAGCTGCATTTTATCAAGCAGTAGTGTTTTCCTTTTCCTTTCGAAGATGGATGAGATTGAAAAAGTAGTAAATTGAAAAAAAAGTTTTTTTTAAAGGCAGCTTACAGCCCGTAGTTTCTTCTGAAAATAAATATGATTGCTTTTTTAGTGCTTTAGAAAAATAATGAATTATATCTTCGCAAGTACTCGATATTCAAAGTTTTATAAAAACTTCTTGAAATATCACATACTTAAATATTTTTATTTTGCAGTTACGCCAAAACAAAATAAAGTCATATTTTAAAGCAATTTATTGTTATTTTAATCTTTCTTTATAAATATTTATCAGTAAGCAAAGAAAGAATAAATAAGTAATGATGTTACAGAATTGAAATTATAAAATAGAGAAATTAAGTTAAACTGGTCTACCGTATAATTATCTAACAGAGCGTAAAGAAATTGATCTTAATTGTTTCCTGCATGAATACATAAGATGCATAGCAATCTAAAGCACAGGACGGTTAAAAAATAATTGCAATAAGAAAGTTATTTTGTTCTATATTTTGCGTTCAAAACGAGCGTTATTAAAAAATCGACAATTTGGCATTGCAGTAAAAATTGCTTGACATTGGAGCTTGGTTGTAGAAGACTTTAATTTTAGCAAAACACAAATGTTGGCAAGTCTTTACTGTACGTTCTTCTTAAAAACCTCACCCCTGATGTTCATGTCAAAGATCTCCCGTAAGATATTTCATATATCAAGGTGCAAAGTCGTGTAAGAAAGCAGGTTCTCATTTTTTGGTGCAGTAATTATAAAGTGGCTGTGCTATTAGCCTATTTCGTTCCTAATTAAGATGCACAGCTGTATCAAACCACAGTTTAACCTCAGTAATACCGTGGCGGCATGATCTTTTAGGGTTGACGGCACGATAGCAGTCTTTTACACGTTGAGGCTACTGGATTACTTAGGTGCTGTTCAAAAACTCCTTTGGCTAACCGAAAAAGTCTCAGTTTTCTTTTATAGAATGTCATTCGCCTAGATAGTGATTAAGGATAGGCTCTAAACACGTCGAGATATATCTATTATACGTTGAACTTTGGTTTCTTGGATGTTGCTCTAGGACCACTTTGGCTAATATAAAAGGATACAGTTCCCCTTTATAATATACCCTTGGTTAGCTATAATTGTTAACCACTTCGCATACAATGACGAGTCTGACACGCGCATAGAATTACTGAATTTTTATTTTCAAGTCTGCAACTAAGACACAGAATTCAGTATTTAAATAAGAAAAAATCAACATGAAACGATTTGGTATTCCAAATTCTCCATATATTATTTAAAAAAAATCAAATTAACAATAAATTACCAAAATAGGATGAGTTATCTAATTAGAAAGTTAAATAAAGTCGTATGTCACGTGGTTAAATACACGATGTTTAGTCTGGTTATCTTTTAAACAGTGAGGCCTTTAAGATACCTGGGTACTATTCGAGGAATGTTTTGGCGTACAGAAAAGCTTCAATTCCCATTTATAGAATGTCCTAGGTCCAGATAGTCATTAGGGTCAACTTTAGGCAAGACGAGAGATATCTATTAAACATTGAAGCCTTTGCAAATAGCAATGTAAGCAGATTAAATATCTTAATACTTTATATCAGAATTTCTGAGAGAACAGTGTCATTTTAAGGTAATATTTATCTAAGTTATAGGTCTAATACATTTAAAATAATTAACAATAATTTTTCATGAAATGATTTGATGCTCTACTATTTTCAAAACTTAGATACAATTTTCTATATAATGTCCTATAAATTTCAGGATATAAAATGCGAGTACTTTTGTTGATACTTAAAGAAAACCAGAACTCCAAATGTTTGTAGTAGTTGCTGAAATTCGATAAAAATAAATTCAGCTGTCAAAATGAAGCAAATTATATTTAAAGATTTTTTATCTCAACAAAAAAATCAATTTCAGAGTATTTATTCTATTGTATATATTGTAAAAAAAAAACAAAAATATAATTACAAAATTTTACTTGAGTTCTCAATACAATCAGAACATTTTAAATTAAATTTTTTTACGACATTCTTGTACCTGAGTAGAAATATTAGGATATCCAAAGTGGTATAATTGTACTGATAAGCTCATACAAATTAAAAAGGTATTCTCACAAAAATTCGTATTTAATAAATATTTTAAGAAAAAATAACACACTCACAAAATGAAAATTTTTTTATGTTTAATGATGCATTGACGTGAAAAGATTAACTGCAATGTTATTTTGATACAGACCAAAATAAAATATATATAATAAAGATTATTTAGAATAACTTAGGGTAAAATACTACTAAAAATAAATTTAATATTTTAATTTTAAAGTTGCGTTTATCCCAAACGGAAACTCAAAATAGACGTTTGAAAGAAACGATTGTTTCCTCACAAAATTATTTCCTTCTGAGAGACGGAAGGCAAAACAAAGTTATTTCGGAACAACAAATAAATAAATAAGAACAAAGAAACAAACACATCTATTTGTCTACTTAGGTTTTTCTTCATGGAACATATTATCTATGGACTAACTTGAAGAAATACCCAAAACTCGAAACACAAGGGAAGGTGAAATAGAAAAAAAATATATTGCAGAGAGTTTTTAGCAAATGTAATTTTTGTTTCCCTAAGAAACTAAAACTCTTTTCGCCAGCCTTTCAAGAAAAATCTTTCCTTTATTCTTTTTTTTCTCATTCCTTATTTTATTCTTTCTTACTTCCTTCTAGAAACATTCTTCTATTCATGTGGGGGAAGTGGCAGTTTATGTCTCTGCAGAAAGCAGTAGCCATCCATAACTTTGGGTTAGAGAAGAGCAAGTCGAACAAAATTCGATTTCGATGTCTTCCAGAACCCCTGCTACTTACTAGTGACAACAAACGCCATGAAAGAAAACATTCTCATTCCAGATTTCTTTTGTCACATTCTTCTTTTATTCAACCTTTGACTGTGATTGCTACATTCTACTTTTACTGATTTATTTATTTGGCGTCGTTAAGTCCATTCTTCATCTTCATAATGTGGTAATTAATATTCATACGATTGATTTCCTGAAAAAGAAAATTAGGAAAAAAAAATCACGACGGTCTGTCGGCATTCGGAAATAATGAAATGGCAACGGTACGTGAAATCGTCTGCTTTCGCTTAAGCGTTTTTGTGATGCCGCCATTTCTTATTTATGAATATGCTAAATAGATTAAGGTGAACGAAAATTGAATTAGATTTTTTTTCTCTCTGACAGAAAATGATTTGATGATAACACTGGATTTTTTGCGCATTATTTTTTTCTTTCTCTTTCTCTAAATTCTAATGTTTTTCAAAGAAAAACTGGTTTTGAATCTTGAGGGGTTTTTTTCTTCTTTTCTTTCAGTAAAATGATGCTTTTGCATTTCTTATTATTTGCGAAAAGTAATTACAAAAATAATAGATTTTTGGAAGTCATAGAATTTAACGGATGTTTAAAATATTTATGATTCCGAATACAAAAATGAATTGTTGATGAATACTCTCAACTTTTTTTTCAGCGTTTCTTTTTTCTGTTTGGAATATGCAGATAAAAATTAAATTTTCTATTACTAAATGCAATTTCAATTCAATGAAATGTTAAAATGTGTCATATAGTTATACTATTAATGAAACAAAGAAATTGATTTTGAAAAGCGAACTTGTCAGAAAATTTGACAAACATTAAGTATTATAATATGCATTTTAAAAATTTCATTACATTTGCCATCATTTAAAAATGATCCATGTCAAAGCATAATGCCACTCTGTTATTTTAATTTCAGATATATCAGAATGGTCCATATATAAAAGGAAAATAGCATTACAAAGTATGGAAATAATCTGTAAATATTTTTTTTCACCATTTGATCTATTACAAAATATCAAAAAGCTTATTAAATATCAAAAGCTTTTTGATATTTAGCAACAGAATACGATGTATAGAATTTATTTTAAACTAGTAGCTTTTGGTGAGTAACTGGTTCGTCGGAGATGTTGATTGTATTTAATTCCTGTTAAATCATTTAAATGTTGTTGAATTTACAAAATAGATTAGATCGATTGTTAAATTGAAAGATATTAAAGCTGTTTCATTTTAAATGCACAATATGGGTTTTGTTTATGGTTATTAATTTCTAATGGGAACCATCTCCACGAAAAATTAGCGCTACAAGTTAAATAGACTTTAAATGGAGTTCCTCTTCCCCACTTTCAACAGTTAATGAAAGTTTTGAGCATAAATATTTGACGACACAATATTAATGCTTTGAATTTTAGGATGATAATGCATTTTTAGAAATTAAGTAAAAATATTTTTAAATATTTGCTAAAATTCAGGTAAAAGAATTAGGCTAATATTGAATTAACAATTTTTTTAAACTTTGAAAAGGTTAAAAATTCGATTTTGTGCTAAAAGTTTTTGCAGTCAGTGTGGGCAAAAAGTTAAAGTCAGAAATTATTGCAAAGAAATCACTGAGTTTCAGCTTAACGTTTAACTAATTAAAATTTGAAAAGTAGTTTTAATTAATTAAAAATTGGAGACATTTCGAAAGAATTGCTTTATATTATTAAACCTTTAATATTATATATATATATATATATATATATATATATATATATATATATATATATATATATATATATATAGTATTAGGTTAATTTCGAAAAAATTGTTCCGATGGGTACAATTTAACCCTTTAATATATATACCAAATATAGTAGTATTAGGTTAAACGATCTGCTTTGTAGAGTCCCAACTTACAAACGAATCACACACACACACACACACACAAGCCAGGAAACCAAAAGTAAACATTTTTATCATTAGTATAGTATTTTCGTATTTCATTATAGAATATACAGTGAAATGAATTTATTATAAAAGAAGGATTGAAATTCTTAACATCAAAATCCATTTTATCATAAATAATTTTTTGTCAGCTTTTAATTTAGAATATAATGTGAATTGACCATATTATGTAGCATTCATTTGATTATTTTAATGATCAAGTTTACATTTATTCAACAGAACATTTTACTAAGGGGGTATTTAAAAATTAATTCCTTTTAAGCTCTTCTCCAGCTTTCAATAGACTTTAGACTTTTCTATTTCTTTTTTAAAAAATACAATGCGCATGAAAATAGCGAATCATATCAATTATAAATAAATACCATTCAAACTCCCCCCCCTCAACTGCTCTTAACGCAGAAAAAATAACAGATTTGTAAATATAATTTTAGGAAAATTTAGTTCTTAGCCCTATAATTCTTTTCGTACTTGCGCTAATGATAGCTAGTCTATTATCTGGTCAGAATCTTTAAATTATGGATAAAACAAAATCTCAAATACCTTTTCAAAATAAGAATTTTATAAGGATATATTAAAGTGCTTTCCCTCTTTTTTAGGTCACTGGGAGGTAGGTTTTACGTTCCTTTAGGATACAATGAATTTCCCTCGATATGGTTCTACCAATAATAATAACTACATGATTATCCAATAAAACGAAATAAGAAATCTATAATCCTGGATTAACTGACCGGTTTAGTTTAGTTTGGTTTGGTTATATTAATGTCCCGTTGTAAAGCAACAATAGAGCTATTTTGGGATGAACGTAATTTTGAACCACAGTCAGATGACGAGGATGATACCTGAGCTGGCACACCTTTCCTCACATCATACCAGAGGTGGGAAGCTTGGTTATGGCAGATTTAGCGTACAACTAACTCTACTGACACGATGGTTCTTCGGTGGAACCGGGTCTTGAACTTGAAACCCTCTAACACACGAGCCGAGACCTTACCACTTCTCCACCACGGCCCTGATTAATTGATCGGATAACTGAGCTTAATAATTCGGAATTAATTTGTATAATTGAAAACTTAAAAAATATTCCTATAAAAATTCTAATGAAGCATTTAATGATTTAGCAAGCGTTGTTCTATCCACCTTTTATATGAATATATTCTAATAACATATCAGTGTTTAAACTTTCAAAATCTTAACTCATTTTCACTCGAAAAGATATTATTTGTGGATTTCTTCTTTCTTTTTTAAAAAGTTATTTTCATGGGCAGAATATTTGATATTTTGTGTTTATATAACTCAGATACGAGGATATTTAGATTGTAAAGAGCTTAAAAGAACTAATCGGAAATCATACAATTTAAAAAAAATTGAAAAGACCTTGCAGTTTCCACAGAAAATGCAGCTGCAACTATACATAAATCAACACCAAGCGTGCATATTTGTTATTTTGATGTCACTACAGTTACAGTCAATGAAATGTTTTTCTTTTCTTTTCTTTTCCAATTTATAAACAACAACGCAGTTTGTCATCTTTACATATGAAGGCCATAACAAAAGAAGACACTTTGGAAAACATCAAGTACTTTCACTGCATTCGGAAATAATCCTCATTCTTTTTTCATAAGTACGAACTTTGACAGCTGAAGTCCCAGCAATTCGCCATCTAAATTTCTACTGTTTGCATTAAAACCAAATGGCATTTTCAGCGATTTCTCTTCGAATGTTGTTTGCGAAGCTTTAACTTCAAATCCTTTCTGCATTAAAAGATTGGACACGTACAAAATGTTTTCGCGAATCAGAAATTAAGCGTTCGAAAAGTAACAGAAAACAAAAATCGGTTTTATGAAGATCGTTTGCTCGTCGCCATTATTTCCAGAGTTGCGTTCCAAATATAAAATCGTTTTTGAGAAATTAGTTTTCGTTTGGTAATTTCTAAAGTAATCAAACCGGAAAAGTAAAATATGCAAATTAGGGAAAGCAACAAATCTTTCATTTATCTTTTAGATAATTTTGTAGCTTTCGAAGTTGCGAAGAAATCGGAGATTAAGATAAGGGAATTAATTTCGCAGCTTTCGTCTCGATGCAGCTTTTAAACGAACAAAATTTTGCTTAAGTTGTTTAGATAATTATCTCCTCAAGTCTGGTGAAATAAATGCGTTCCAAAGATGTCTATTTGCATTGATAATGAAGCCATTCTGGATTTATTTTTAATGCAAGCGCGCTCGCTGACGAAACAAAACAAATCAATTACATTAAACAAATAATTGATGCTTTTGATGATATAATTTTAATAAGATTATAAATCCCTATTCGGTTGCTTAACTGAACTGAAGGCAAATATTTTACGGTTGAAATTCAGAGTATTTTAGCTGCTGTGATTCAATTCTTTCTATGAGATTGAATTATTTTTACTTTATTTTTTTCCCCGAGAGCATCTCGAAAAGAGGATGAGATGGTTTAGGCCTTGTGGTTGGATTTCGCTACTATAGAGAATACACAAATAGGTGAGGAGGGATCTGACTCCTCCCATCTACGAAGGGACGTACTTCCTACGGGAAGGGTTGTACTGGGGCCGGTGATGGCTCTTAAGCCTTACCCATAATTCCCGTTAATGTTGCTGTTGCGGCATTTCGGTAATTCAATTTTATGTTTTATCCGTGTGCTTATAATATGATCTCCGAAAAATATTATCTAATAAAAGTATTATTCTACTTTATCATGAGTGCTTTTTTACTTTCTCTTATAGGTTGGATTGAGAAAGTATTTCAAAACTCGATATTTTAAAGGAATCATCAAATTTTATAACTTCTTGAATTCAACAAATACATTTAAAAAAAAAATATCCGTTTTTCTGTCTATCTATAAACTCTCAAAAACGCTTTCAAATAGACAGATAAAATTTGGTATACGATCTTTATATTAATTTTGTAGATTTCTGTCATTTCATTCTAATCCCTTCAGAGGACGATTGTTTGTTTGAATATAATTTAATCCAATAATTACATAACAAAGAATCGATGGATAAAATTCTGTAACATATTTAACACCATAGTGTACACATCTATGAATATTTGAACAAAATTGAACAAGTAGTTAACCGTATGTAAGTGTATATTTGCAGAAATATGTAAAAGTGGTATCTCAATAAAGAAATCAATGAAATTAAATATATTAAATTTGATATGGGACTATGTAACCACAAGTGAAGTTTTGAGTAAATTTTTCTTTCAATCAATTTGGAAAAATGCAGATAAAACACAAATTTGAATTTTGGATGCGGTTAATATCATGCCAAGGATTAATCACCAAAACATTAGCCAAGGAAGATAATAGATTCATAGCAATTCACAGCTGTTGGAAGGTTAAATCTCCAGGGTCAAAAATCCTCTGGTTGGTGTAGCGTGAAGTAGGGGCTGTCAGCTCAAGCGTTTTCCTTGCCATCTGACCACAGTTCAAAATAACGAGATCCGCCTCGAAATACCCCTAGTGTTGCTTTACAACAAGACGTTAATATAACTAAATTAAACTAAATCTTTTTGTAGACGATCTAAAAGAAAAATTTGATTTTGAACAATTTTTGTCACAGAATCACATAAATTTTATTTATTTAAGTTGCTTCTTGTTTCAAATTATCATTTTCACGTGTATGCGCGAATGCACAGACCGATAAAAAGTAAACAATAACCGAATTTCGTTTTGAATCTCACGTAGATCCTTTCTTTAGATTATAAAATTGTTCGCCAAATTTTGTCCATTTAGTTATTTGCGTTTTGAAAAATATCGCGTTTACTTGAACTCATACAGACAAATAAAGTTATCTATATGGATTTTATTCCAAATCTGATAAAAAAAATCAATATATTTTGGAATAAAAGCTACATCAGAAATTTAATTCGTCTGGCTGAGAGCAATTCCGAACTATAGTGTTTCAAAAATAAATTTTTCTTATTTAGGACTTTCAATAGTGACTTGTGTGACAATTTTTACTTTTTATTTGTATTCTTTACATAAGGTAAAAATGAATCACCATGCTGTAGAAAATACTATCATCTTTTAAAACGATATATCCCTGTCAGTATTTCTGAGAATGAATTCCTAAATTTTTGAGAACACAATAATTCAAAACTTGAAAAACTTGAAAAAACGTTTTATGAATACATTTAAATTGTTCAGAAAAACTAATTGAAACCAAGTTAGGCCTGCGTGTCTTATCCATCCTCCTAGAAAGTAAACTTGATAAATTGAAAAGTGCATCGAATTAGCATAATGAATTGTGGCAGATGGTTTTTATCACCATCGTTGTTGAAACATCATATTTTAGGTAAAATATATCGGACAGCATGACTATCTGTTTACTATACAATATGAATAACAAACTGCAGAATAATGAACTGTTGTTTCGCATTTTCCTAATGTTGATTGTTTTTCCTCCACATACTTAGCATATGCTTTTGTCGAAACTTTAATACAAAATAAACAAAATGAGTATAAAATTTGATATTTTCTCGCCTAATTCTATTTTGAACATTTACGGTTGCCTTTCAACTAAATATTTTTATAATATTTAAATAACTCCTTTATTTTCTTTAATTTAATTATTTAACAGAAATTAATTACTAAATAGGAAAGTCAGGAAACATCATATGAATTCACTCAAAATCTGATTTCTGAACAAGGGTTCAGCAGAATGATTTTTAGAGAAATATATTTACATAAAAGGGAAAGTGAGAAAAAAAATCTTAATTAATATATGTGGCCAACTTAAAATTATATGACGAATTAAACGACTTAGTAATATGAATCATAATAATTATACAAACTTAAAATTATATGAAGACTTAATTTTATGATTTCAAAATTATGACGATTTGATTCTATGAATTCAAAATTATATGACGACTTAATTATATGATTTCAAAATTATACGTGGATTTAATATTATGAATTCAAAATTATATGACGATAAAATTATAAGAACTCAAAAATATATAATGAATTAATTATATGAACTAGATTAATTTTATGAATTCAAAATTACTTGACGACTTAATTATATGATTTCAAAATTATATGTGGATTTCATAATATGAATTCAAAATTATATGACGATAAAATTATATGAACTCAAAATTATATAACGACTTAATTATA
>JAOUZG010009324.1:2006878-2021571 GCA_026289955.1 Argiope argentata
TAATCCTTTAAATTTTGCATTCATTTGTTTTCCACTCCTCGACACTTACACTAATAATAGTCTTGATGGCCCATATAAATGGAAAATGTATGCACTTCAATCCCAATTTAATAGAATATTGCCTCACTTAATTAGAATATTGGTCCAATTAAGCCTTTAAATTGTTTTTCGATCTTCCACGCTTGTCCTAATAAAATTTCACTGGCTCAAATAAAAGAAACCGACTGTATGAATAAACAAATTATTTACCAACTGACTCAAAAAATATTTATTTTTATGATTACAATTAATTCTTTTCCAACATTTTTCAAAAACCAGGCGTTTCCAAACCATTTCACGGATATCAATTCTAAGGACCATTTGCTTCAGGGCGCGCGAAATAATACAAAACTTTTGCATCGAAATCCAGCTAGAATCAAACAAATGAAAATGCCTCCTCAACCTAACGCTCATAGAACCTGATTACGTCATTAAACGATTCAGCTTTCATCAGCCAGCAATAAATCCAGCATCCACAGCAGCTGATTATCATGATAATCACCAATCCAACAATACAGAAAATGCATTTTTTGGAGTAAAACCGTGATTTGCTGCAGAGCGGTTAATGACAGATATTTAAGGAATAATTTACAACCTTTATTCGAAAGAGATCTGTCCCTTTAGCGATTTCCTTCCACCAGAATAAATATACTGCGAGATGGACTTTGCCAAGTTATTGCTGTCGGGTTCAAATTAAACAGCTCAAGGTCAGTAATAGGCAGATTGAAATACAGAGGAAATCGCATATTAAATTCGTGAATGATTAATGCCTCCGACGAATGCAAGGGCTTTGAACCACCATTGATAATATATTTCCGCAAATATTAAACCGGATATTAATCTTTAACATTCTAGTAAACACATAAATGTTCGGCGTAATTCGTTGATTCGCGTTGCCAGAATTTTCTGCTCTTGCGAATTAATCGAACCTTGGATTGAGTCATTCGAAATTTCCGATTCAGATGGCATATTATGTCAGAAACAATTCGCGACTGTATTTTAATGAAATTTATAATTTTAATTTAGGAATAAGAATTGTTATTTAATGCGGGTGTAGTGGATTCAGCTTCTGGGAAGTGATGTAGTATTAGAATTGTTCTGCTTCTAAACAACTGTTCAGAACTGTATCTGTTCTGAAATAATTTTATTTTCACAAATTATTGGCACTGTAGAATTCAATCAAAATATTCGGTTCTGAATACATTACATTATATATTTTGTGTTTTATTTGAAGTTGGTTTTAGAGATATGCTGATTTAGATGATATATTATGTTTAATTTCGATTTGTTTTAAAACAATTTTTTAAGGTTTTAAGATGATGATTAATAATAGTATATTAGGTCACAAAATATTAATGCCAATAAACTCCCAATCTTTGATACACAAAAGACTTTATTTTTTTATTTTTTTATTAATTTTTTTAATTTTTTATTAATTTATTGTTTTATTTATTTATATTTATTTATAATTCGTTACTGTATTTAATGAAATTTATAATTTTAATTTAGAAACAAGAATCATCATTTAATGCGGGTAAAATAGTTTCAGCTTTAGAAAAGCGATGTTGTACTAAAATCGTTCTGCTTCTAAACAACTGTTTCTGTTCTGAAAGAATTTTATGCTCCAAAGCCTTTACCAATTTTTTTTTTCATTGTAGAATTCAATTAAAATGTTCGGTTCTGAATACATTATATTATATATTTTGTGTTTTATTTGAAATTAGTTTAAGAGATACACTGTTTTTAGATGATATATTATGTTTTATTTCGATTTATTAAAATTTTTTAAAAAAAAATACTGATGAAAAATAATAGTACATCAGATCACAAAATAGTGATGCCAATTTTTAAAAATAAATAATGATGAAAAATAATAGCACATCTGATCATAAAATAGCGATGCCAATAAAGTCCTAATCATTGTTATGCAAAAGATTTTATTTATTTATTGTGTAGTGTTATTGTATAATTTTTTATGTAAGAGCATTTTCTCAAATAATCAAATTTGTATTCAATTAAAGAAATTTTATTTAGATGATATTGCCAACAGTTTAAGAATAATTCAGTTAAAGAGTATCTATAATAACAACAATAATGATTAAATTTTATTCATATTTTATGCATCTGGCAACAATGTTTATAAAATTTAGGGAATCTAATGGTTTTTAAATAAACAAATAATGATATGGTTCGTCGATTGCTAGACTTTTAAATTGAAACTGATAAAAATGATTTTTTTTGCTGAATGGATTTTATATTCTTTAATTATTGCAGGGTAGACTTCAATTTTCGTAATTGATGTTAATTATAAATATTTAATTTTGGAAAATATGTATTGGAATACAAAATATAGAAAGCAGAATTTTTATGTCGGTATCAAACTTGAATTGAAACACAAAAAATTTATAAGACATTTTATCTTTGATTAAAATTATTCTATTTTAAGAACCTTGCAATTTAAGTTCATGAAACGAGACAATATCTAATATATACTCTGTATCTTGATGCCAAATGAGATGTCTACTATTTGGCATATGATGCTGTTCTGAAAGATTTTTTTTCTTGTTCTGAAGCTTATGATATCTTTTGTTTCTTTTTAATGATATAAAAAAATTCATTATTAATTTGTATATCAAGCGAATTTAAAATATATCTCTGAATATATATATTGAACCATTATTAAAAGTAATCAAATAAAAGGAAAAAAAAATTGAAAGTTACTGCGTGCTTACCTTTTTAAAATTTTACATTTGTAATAGCAACAAAAGAAAAAAAAGTGAATAAAAGCATCATGTTTATCAATGTTTCGTTAGATACAATATTTGTACGCATATATTCGCATGTAACTTTTTTACTGCTTCAGAAATGACATAGTCATATCATTGACTGTATGACAAGCCCCAAAGCACACAGATAAGCCATCAAACTGAATGATCGGATCGTCGCAACTGCAACACGGGCGGTAACTGTAATTGAGTCCTAAGGGCCGTCACCGGCTACTGCGCAACCCTTCCCGTAGGCTCTGACTCCTGCATCATCGATGGAAGGAGGGAAACCCCCCACCCATTTGTGTATCATCCAGGGTGGTACGATCCAAACACCACGTCGGAAGCATTCCTTCATCTTTTCAAGGTCCCCCCCCCCTCCTTGGAGATTCAGAAATGACAGAATAAAACAACGCAAATGCTTTAACGTTTTTTTTTTCTTTTCACTTGATCGTTTTTAGTTGCATTCTCACGATGTAAATTTTTACAAAAGATATAATTTTCTTCATTTGGTTCTTTAATATTTCAAAGAAACCTGAAAATATGGTAAAATTTATTGTGAGATAAACATATTAGACTTTAGGAAAACCTCATTTCTTTTTTCTTTTCTGCTATATAAAGACACAGAGAAAAAGATATTCGCCATCAAAATTTTGAGGGGTCTTTACGTTTGAGATGTGCACGAGAAAATCTTACAAAATGGAGCTATTTTATTAAAATTTTGAAATCGATATATTTTATTAACAAAAATAATGTAAAATATAGTGCAAACAAAGAAACTGACTCGTTGTAAGAACACGATATTAAAGTTCAAGATGTTCTCTTTTCTTTTCTTTTTTTGCATCAAAACCCTGCCTCTTTCTGAAAACCTTTATCTCAACTTCCAAAAATCTCCAATTGCTCTTGTCATGGGGCCATATTTCCTTACATTTGGAACATGAAACTAGTATAAAAAATCGTCCATTGTAAAAAGATCTCCACCATTTAACCCGAGAAGCTCACAATATATATAAAAAAGATACGACAAGGTGAAAAAAATCTAAGAACAGAAAGTATCATCCTCCGATAAGATCTCCCGACAAGTTCAAGGTAAGAATTCCGAAATCCACCTTTTTCAAAGAGTCGTGTCAAAATTTTAAAAAAGAGGGATCAAATGGGGCCATCTTCTTTCCCTGCTCTAGTGGGTGAGGCGAAAGTCGGGATTTTTCTTTATGAAGTTTGAAATGCGGCTGTTATCAATAATCTTGGCACCTCCTGACAGTGGATCCGACTTATCTGGGATCTTGAGGTGAAGGCGAGTGGAAAAGGTTTCGAAATGCAAAATTTTTTTAAAGATCTGGTTGTGCCGTATACCTCCAATTTTGTTTTTTTCAATCCTCATTAATTGCTTATTATCATGCCAGAACATGATATTGTTTTAGGAATGAGGTTTTGTGTCGTCAACGAATACCCATAGGTGAAAAAAAAATTATTATCTGCACGAGCATCTCGAAAAATCAGCTTTTAATAACGCGTTGTCATTACATTTATAAAAACTCCGATTAAAAAAATAAAATAATGACTAGAGCAAATAAAACCGAGAAAAATGTCATTTTGAGAACGTGATTATATGAAATGAATTTAATGGGAAATGTTATATTTTTTTAAGCAATCAATGCGAGACAAAGTTTTTTTTGGATCGCTTGCGATACTTAAGTGATTAATTCAATGAAACGATTTAAATGAATAAAAATACAATTTAACTTGAACGAGCACGTGGTGCTTGGCCGTTCAAGAAATGAGATTCTGACCTGATACATTGAAAAATGCATAGCAGATTTCAATATTAATGATTTCATTTTTGCGGGAAGAAGCTAACTACATCTGATTTCTTCCTAGGTATACACAGATATTTCACAGTGTATAATTATATCACTAAATGTCCATCAAATCGTATAAAATAATTCACGATCATATAATATCAGTCAATATTGAATAAAAAATCAATATCCATTATATAGCACCAGCTTTTAACCATGACTTCAAACACTTGGAAATTTTGATATATATGTGTGAAAATTGATGGTCTGATCACTATGTTAAATGTTATCAAATCGTATGCATTCGTGAATTTTCAACGCCAATTGGGGCAACACAATTGTGGTAATAATATGCATATTTGAAATTTTAATTTCCTTTATTCTTTTTTATTTTATTTCAAAAGTACATCAAAACGAATCCGAAAAATTGATTAACAACGTTTAGTTTTAAAATGCATCAAACTCTAAGAAAATAAACATAATCGTTTGAAATAATCGGTCGAAAACAAGTTAAGCCTAATCTCATTATTGTGGGGATGAAACGAACTGAAGTTATACTCATTTGGCGGTGGAGAAACCAACATTTTTGACGAGAAAGTTGTTATTAATTAATAAAAAATTAATCACTCAATTAACCGTTACAAATAGTAGCCTGTGTTCTATTCTTGACTATAATCTATCTATGTGGTAAATTTCATCCAATTTCGTTCTGCTGTGATTGACTCTCATCATCCATCCATCCATCCAAAATTTCACATTTAAAATAAGAGTTTGGATAATATTATAAATTTCGATTAATACTGTATAATATATCATGATATCACAAAATATTCATCATATATAAAATTATACAAAACTGTATAGTTTCATTTACCCTTTCATATGCAGGTAGGTTTGAAACACACACGCACACGCACGCACACACACACACACGCACACACGTGATTCGTATCGAAATATTTTCTGAGAAAAAAACATTAACTGTCTTGCGAAATTTGGCCTCACTGGTGCTGCTATTAGCTTAAAAGAAATCCGAATTGATACAATTCGGGTTTTCTCTCTCTGTAGAGACTGGATCTTTTATAATCAAATTTTATTACGCTAATAATAAAACATAAAACTAACCATGAGGTGTTTTATTTCTTAAAAGAGAAATTAAACTAAAATTTAAAAAAAAATATTCGAACATTCTGTTTACTTGAATCGTTCTTTTTATAATGTGGGTTAGACATTCAGATTCAAATCAAGCTTATCATGAAGTCACTTCATTTCACATGCAGCTCACGCAGGATTAGTAAATAAACCTACAGATGAACTACTGCCATTAGATGTGGACGATAAGACAGTAAAAATAAGACAAGAAGATGGAAAAAGTGTCTTTTTGATCGAATCTCGACAAGTTCAAGGCAAAAGTCCACAAAATCGCATTATCTGTTCACCTTGGAAAATCAAAAACTATCAGCCAGGGGAAAGAAGTAAACCATTTTGTCTAATATATACATGTTTTTGGATATAGATTTCTATTTTTTTTTCTGTTTTCTTAAAAATAATAATCAAGTTCAGGGTTGCTATATTGGTCTTGAATTTCTTTTTGGTTCTCATTGAGCTCATTTATAATTCATGATTTTTGACTATATATATACTCATTTGGCGGTGGAGAGACCAAGATTTTTGACGAGAAAGTTGTTATTAATTAATAAAAAATTAATCACTCAATTAACCGTTACAAATAGTAGCCTATGTTCTATTCTTGACTATAATCTATCTATGTGATAAATTTCATCCAATTTCGTTCTGCTGTGATTGACTCTCATCATCCATCCATCCATCCAAAATTTCACATTTAAAATAAGAGTTTGGATAATATTATAAATTTCGATTAATACTGTATAATATATCATGATATCACAAAATATTCATCATATATAAAATTATACAAAACTGTATAGTTTCATTTACCCTTTCATATGCAGGTAGGTTTGAAACACACACGCGCACGCACGCACACGCACACACACACACACATTCATAATTTTAAAAACTTTATGGATAGAACTTTTAGCGTCCTCTGCCCCTTCATGCTCATTACACGGTTTAAATAACCAGCGGATTATAGTTGCAGGGACATGAAGCGTATTGTGCGTCTGTCTATGAACAATATAATTCAAAAATATTTGGAGCTAAAAGAATAAAATTTGGTGTGTCATCTTTTTTTTAAAAAAATCTTTGAAATTCAGTTAAACTTCGAATGAAATCCATCCAGAGAAAACATGGTCATCCGATTATCTGGATATAAGATAATGCTACAACTACAAAATAAAGAAAGTTAAATGGATAAAATTTGAGCTATGGCTATATATCAAATTTTAAAGCAAATACGTCAAGGGTTTGATTGTCTGTCAGTCTGTACTTTCACATGCATGTAAAAGCAATAACTCAGAAATGCAATATAAAAATGAAATTTGTAATGAGATTTTGTGTTTATAATGAAAAAAAATGTTTGTTATAAAATCTTTGTTTTCATCAGACTGGAAAAAGACATTCAAAATTAGTACACATTTCATGTTTTTATGATTTTGTATTAATAGCATATTTTATTTGTATTAACTACCAGCTGATTTTGAATTAAGTGCTAGCGAATAATAACTAAATATTGAACGTTAATAGATTTTTTTGCAACTGTAATTCTCTAATTGTATGCAATAATAATATACCAGTTTTTTTTATTAGATATGAGAGATATTTTCGAGGAGATCACCCCTTCCAGTTTTGTACTTCAACATTTCTAATTTTATTCTTCATTCGTGTTTTTTAAACAATATTAACCAAACATAAACGTTCTCATCATCCGTGTTATGAAACTGAGTATTGGTAGAAATATCGAGATTGAATTATGAAACAATTTGAGGTCAGATGGATATGTAGAGCTAGCTTCATTAGCCAGATAACATCTACGATACCGAAGTCGACTTTTGTATTGTGATCATGTTACTCTGCTACTAGCCCTAGCGTCGTGGGTTCGTATCGCGACCTTCAATCGTTACATTGGTGTCCTTGACCTCGCAACCTCCTATAACCGTCGTGGCGCCATCTACCAGCAGCAAAAACAAAGTCGTCAGACTCCCTTGAGGCAAGTAAGCTACCATACAAACAAAGTCGTCAGACTAACTTGACGCAAGCAAACAAAGCTGTCAGACCCACTTGAAGCAAGAAAGCAAACAAAGCAATCAAACCCACTTCACGCAAGCAAAACAAAGCCGTCAGACTCATTTGGCGTAAGAAAGCAGCAACACGTCATTACGCTTGGCGCTAAAAAAATTATTCGTCTCTCACGTCGACTTAATTGGCGGGGGAGTATTGTGGAGCTAGGTTCATAAGCCAGATAACATCTACGATACTGAAGTCGACATCGGTATCGTAGATGTTATCTGGCTTATGAAGCTAGAGCCACAGTTCTTCACTCACTTCAGATATTTGGATCTAACTGTAAATAGAGCCATTTTCTTTTCTTTTTTTTTCGTTCAGTGAAAAAAAAAGAAGATAAGTTAGAATTTTATTTGTCATATATTAATCAATATTTAAATTGCGCATAACTATCATAAGCAGATCAAAAATTGCGGTCTTTTTCGATTCCTACTAATAATTCACACTCTCCCTGTATATATTTATATATTTTGTTCAAATTTTCAATCGTTACCAAAATATTTTTTATTCATCCAATCAAATTCAAATATAGTTTTTAAAGCTTGTAGTGAATGAAAATCGGTGCTAATATAATTTTTTCAAATATTAATTCATTAATTCAGTTTAATTAACTTTTAATACCTTAAATAGAGTTTTAGCAGTTTGTAATGAAAATTGAAATCAACAGGCAGTAGCTCAATAGGTAAAATGCGAGAATTTCATTATTTTGACGGTGAAAGATGCGAGTTCTTGCGAAAATCAATCATTTTTCGATAAAACATTTAATTTAATTGTAATAATTTAATAAAAAGTAACTAAAATGAACTTCTTTGTTGACTTAAGCAGGGATTGGCTTAATTTTTTATGCTACTTTTTTGGCTTCCTTTTAAAAAAATTTGGCGTTATTTTGGCGTTATCCACCGGCAGCCCTGATCTGTGAATGGAAGTGTTGTAGATTTTTGGTTGGGGGAATCAAGATTAAGAAAGCGTGACGTTGTGAGGCCGAGTAGATCACGACGGACGCGCAGCAAATCGGGGTGGTGAGGAAGGTGGCACCAGAAAGCGGAGGGAGGAGATGTTCCACGAAAATTACGTGATCGGAAAAATAATATGTGATCAGTTCCACCACAGCAATGCATTTTATTTTGCTTTCGGGACTTCAAAGGCGGAGATAAAAAGAGAAAGAGGCGTGATTTGTTATGTTTGTAGGAGAGTGAACTTCCAGAAGGATGGGTATATTTTTTTTCTGGATACTCCACAGACCAACCGAAACATTCTTTATCTTTTCAAGGGAAGGGAAAAGGCACAAATAACGAAAGAAATGGCAAAAAAGTGACAAACTTTTGCTTTTCGCCTTTCACATTTTGCAAGTTATATTATATATAGTAGCTACCGTTTAAATCATTGTAACCATTTTTTATTCAGTTGCCGTTTGAATAGAGTTTAGATCAGTTATGGTGCATAATCATTGCCCAAATAATATTGTCTTTCTATATTACAAATATGAACACTGGACATTATGTTGTCAAGAAGAAGACGTAAATATCCCACCAAACTTCCGTCTTCTTCTTTTTAAGTTAATTCTAAACCAATTCTTGCGTTCTAAACTTTGATTTACTTCCTTTTAATTTTAAACCAATTCTTGTGCTCTAAACTTCCGTTATCTCCTTTTAAGTAAATTCTAAACCAATTCCTATGCTCTAAACTTCCATCTATTTACTTTTAAGTTAATTCTAAATTCTTGTGCTATAGACTTCCTCCTACTTCTTTTTAATTTTAAACCTATTCTAGTTTTCTAAACTTCCGTTTATTTCCTTTTAAGAAAATTCGAAACCAATTCTTGCGCTCAAATCTTCCATTTTCTTCATTTTAAGTTAATTCTAAACCAATTGTTGTATTCTAAATTTTCTTCTACTTCCTTTTAATTCTAAATAAATTCTTGTGTTTTAAACTTCAGTCTATTTCCTTTTAAGTTAATTCTTAACCAATTCTTGGGCTCTAAACTTTCGTCTACTTCCTTTTAAGTTAATTTTAAACCAATTCTTGTTCTCACTGCAATCGTTTACCTTTTGTTACCCTAAGGGAAATATTTACTATATTTATTCTTAAATATAATTATCTTAAGTAAACACTACTTTAAAGTTCGTTTTATTCTTAATCACTTATTATTGTGAAGAAAAGTCAGCAAAAGAAAGGGGGGGAACCCCTTTCACTCAACTTAATGGGATTAAAATATAGAATTTTTCGGTTAAGTTCACATACTGAAATTCACTCAATTAGTCAATGGCATGTTTCTTTTTATATCGCATGCCCATGCCAAGGAAGCCCAGACAGATAGCTCATCGACATATTTTGCCAAAAATTGGGTACAGATCTACAATTTAGTATTTTTTACATCATGTCAAATTACATTATTAAAGTTTTATTTTACTTATTTGTATGAAATTTGCAGACGAATAGATAGTTGAAAAAACAACTCATTCAGACTCAAGAATGTCTCAAACATTTTTAGGATTACAAATTTTTCCCTTTATATTTCTTATAAATGAAAATAAGAATTTTATATTTGATTGCGGTTAAATCAATTTTTAGATAAAATCCCCCTAGGAAATTTAATTTTCATTGAAAAACAACAACTATAGAATCGTGTGTCTATAAAAATGAATTTCTACGTAGGAAGAACCTATTAAGTCTCTCGGCTATCTCTTAACATTACTTCAGAAAATCAATAGTATAGTCTGAAGTTAAAAGTAAAGATAATGCAATAACAACAATAACTGGAATTTATCTGGGATCAGATAATATAATAAACACAGCAAGCATCTGCTTAGAGACTCTTCATATTTAAATTGTGGGGCTTAAAAGATTTTTTTTATTATATCTACAGAATTATTTGATATTGTGCTGTTACTTGATTTACAAGAACTGAATATTCAAATGTATTCATATAAAAATCAAGAATAACTTAAATTTTAAATTATTATTATTAGGATTCGCTTCTTCATTTTTAAAATTCGCTTATAAATCAGTATAATTCGTTATCTTCGCCGGCTTGCTGGCACAGAGGTAGCGCGTCTGCCTCGTGTTCTGGAGGTCCCGGGTTCGAGTCCCGGTTCGGGCATGGTTGTTATTCTGTGTGCTATCTGTGAGATGAGTGAATGTGCCCCCTGTAAAAAGGGGCTGTGCAAGCGTATGTGTGTGTGTTTCATCTTCATTTGAGCTAGAAGTCTGACTTCTGCCCTCTGGTGCTCAGGGGTTCATACCCTCAGAAGCTACTGCACCCCTCTTTCCGTGGTGAAAAGCGGACTCGACATCATCATCATTTGTTATCTTCATCTTTTTTCAATTCATACTATTAGTTCGCACTCTCCCTATATATATTTACATATCTTGTTCAATTTTTCAATCGTTAATAAAACTCTGTTTATTCATCCACTTAAGTTCAAATACATTTTTTTTAACTCGTAGTGGATGACACTTGATGTTAATACAGTTTTTCAATTATTAATTCATTAACTAAATTTAATTAATTTTTTTTATACTTTAAATAGAGTTTTAACAATTTGTAATGAAAACTGAAATCAACAGGCAGTAGCTCGATCGATAAAATGCAAGGATTTCAGTATTTTTCACCTGAAACTGAAGAATGCGAGTTCAATTCTTGCGAAAATCTATAGTAATTTTTTGATAATTTATTTATAATAATTGTAATTGTTTAGTAAAAAGCATCTAAAATAAATTTTTCTTTGTCGACTTAAGAAAGAATTGACTTTAAATTTTTAATGACTTTTTTATAGTTAGCTGACTGGCAAGAAAATCATTACACCAGGTTAGAGATTTAAATTTATAATTTTTTAAAAAAAATTTCACAATTTTTTTATAACTACTTTTAAATTATTTTTTATATGCGAAATAATTTTCTTACAGCGTTTAGTAATGAAATTTAGTATTTAGTATTTTATATTTAATTTAGTATTAAAATTTTAATTTAGTATTTAATTTAGTTTTAAAATGAATCGCACTTGATTAACTACAATTTATACTATTATCTGTTTGCATAGAAATCGAACTAAAATAAAATATTTCACTTGGTAAAACTAACTGCCGCAGGAGGGAGAGGGTGGGACAGGAACAACACTTCAAAGAATATATCAAATAATTATTTTCCTTGGAAACGTCCGGCTTGAATAGTTTATACTTATTATAGGAAATTTATGCCCTTTTAGGCTTAGAGTTTATTGGTCTTTGAAACTGAAATACATACTTTAACTGTAACCGGGTGAAGTGTATGCAAATGCATAAGGCGTACAATATGATGCCTGCTCCAGTGACCAAGAATAGCTTTCGTTCCAAATTTCAGAAATACCGGCGCACACACACGCCCACCCTTCTTCGTCAAAAGAGGACAGAATTAATCAGGAGGACTTAAGTCACGTGGACTCCTGACCTCCTCATCGTCGTTTCAGTTCCACTCTGCATATATTGTAGCTTTCTAAAGTTAATTGCTTCATAAATGATCTACACTTTCTGACGACGCGTTGGTAAATCCACAAACATATTTGATAGTTCTGCTTCGAAGAATGGACTTGAATTTCCGCAGGGGTTGTTCTCATCTGTGGAATATGTAAATGAGAATGTACCATCGCTTTTCCAGCGGAAGCATCGGCGTGGAATATAGTGGGTATTAATGCCAAACCGAGGAACGGAGAACTGGAGAAATAAATGAAACTGAAATTCGGTCGTCCATTGTTGATAAAAATTGCACAGGTCTTGAAGCACGTCGTTTTACGTTTCAATTCGTAAATGCATCAGAGGAGATAAAAATTGGACTGATGAGCTATGAATGCAGCGATGATTAATGATAAGACGAGGAACAAGGTGTTAGAACAATAAATGATACATAAATTTGGTTCTCTTTGCTTTTTCAGTAAAACCCTTGGAATGGAATATAATGGGGATTAATGCCAAGAAGAGATTGAGTGTTGGAGAAGTAAATGAAAAGAAATTCAATTGTCTGTTGATAAAAATAGCACAGGTCTTCTTACAACACGTAATTTAAAGTTTCAATTCGTAAATGCATCAGAGAAGATAAAAATTGATCCGATGCGCTATGAATACAGCATTGGTTAATGCCGAGACGAGGAACAAGGTGTAGGAACAATAAATGATATAGAAATTTCATTCAGTTAGCTTTTCCAGTAAAACCATTGGCATGGAATATAAGGGGGATTAATGCCAAGTAGAGGAATTGAGTGTTGGAGAAGTAAATGAAAAGAAATTCGATTTTCCTTTGTTGATAAGCATGTCGTTTTACGTTTCAATTCGTAAATGCGTCAGAGGAGATAAAACTTGGACCGATGCGCTATAAATGCAACAATGATTAATGATAAGACGAAGTATAATCGGTTGTAACAATAAATGATACAGAAATTGGGATTGTCTTTGCTTTTGAAGTAAAACCATTGGCATGGAATATAATGGGGATTAATGCCAAGTAGAGGAATTTAGTGTTGGTAAAGTATATGAAAAAGAAGTTCGATTTTCCTGTGTTGATAAAAATTGCGCAAGTATTATTGCAAAACGTAATTTAAAGTTTCAATTCGTAAATGGATCAGTGGAGATAAAAAGTGGACCGATGCGCTATGAATGCAGCGATGATTAATCATAATAAGACGAGGAACAAAATGTTGGATCAGTAAATGATACAGAAATTCGATTGATCACTTTTCTGATGAAAATATTAACTTGGAATATAATTCGAAAGTTGGGGATCTGAGTGTTTTAGAAGTAAAAGAAACAAATATTCGATAGTCATTCGTTGATAAAAATTGCACATAGCTTGAGGCACGATGTTTTACGTTTCTATCATTAGAGGAGATAAATGCATCGGATGAGATAAAATTGCTTTGATGCACTATAAATTCAGTAATGATTAATGCCTTGGTGAGGAACAAGGTGCCGGAACCGTAAATGAAACAGAAATTGGGTTGTTCACTTTTCTAATGAAAACATTGGTATGGAATATTATGAGGATTAATGCCAAATCTAGGAGTTTAATATTTGATAAGCAAAAGAAACACATATTCGGTTTTCATTCTTTGCTGAAAATTGCACAGATCTTGAAAAAAAGGAGTTTTACGTTTCTATCATTGAAGGGGATAAATGTATCTGATGAGATAAAATTGGATTGATGCGCTATGAATACAACAATGATTAATGCCATGGCAAGGAACCGTAAATGAAACAGAAGTTGGGTAGTTCACTTTTCTAATGAAAACATTGGCATGGAATATTATGAGGATTCATGTCAAATCGAGGAGTTGAATGTTGGAGAAGTAAAAAAAAACAAATATTCGGTCGTCATTCTTTGCTAAAAATTACACAGATCCTGAAGCAAGTTATTTTACGTTTCTATGAACAGAGGAGATAAATGAATCGGATGAGATAAAATTGGATTGAGGCACTATGAATGCAGCAATGACTAATGCCATGGCGAGGAATAAGGTGCGGGAACCGTAAATGAAACAGAAATTGGGTGGTTCATTTTTCTAATGAAAACATTGGCATGGAATATAATCAAGAATAATGCCAAATCGAGGAGTTGAATGTTGGAGAAGTAAAAGAAACAAACATTCGGTCGTCATTCGTTGATAAAAATTGCACATATCTTGAATCACGTTATTTTACGTTTCTATCATCAGAGGAGATAGAATTGGATTGATGCACTATGAATGCAGCAATGATTAATGCCGTGGCGACGAACAAAGTGCTGGAACTGTAAATTCGGTTGTTCGCCATTCTAATGTAAAAATTGGCATGAAATATATTGGAGAGTAATGCCAAATCGAGGAGTTGAATGTTGGAGAAGTAAAAGAAACAAATATTGGATCGTCCTTTGTTGATGAAA
>JAOUZG010009324.1:2029706-2084433 GCA_026289955.1 Argiope argentata
AAATAATTGGTTTCCAGTATCTATTCTCAAAATAATAATCTATTCCAAAAATTACATATGATATTATTCCGAAATCTAAATTTAAACATGCTTTATTACTCAGAAATATACTTGTAACATGAACCATTGGGATATTAAAGGAAATGGCATTTTGCAATAAAGATTCTTACCAGAATGTAAGGGTAATCCTTTTATACCCGGTAATAATAGAATTTGCCTTTAATGGAATTCTAAAATAGATAATGATTAAATAATGCATAGCTTAAAAACGTAAACGAAACTTCTACGAATTTGTATAAGTTTAAGTCAAATTATATTATAAAAGCCTATAAATTTTCCATTTATAAATAGATGGAATTCCATTTATGATCAAGAATGCAATGAACAGCATTTCTCTGATATCCATTAATAACTATAGTGAAATTAAAAGTATTTTAAAGTTTGCGGAAAGGAATTCTTATAATGGAATTTCCATCGCATTAACGTAATGTATTCCGTTGCGATTTGCAATTTGAAGTATCAAAAATTTCTAAATTGTATAGAATTAGGAGAAAATAATCGTCTCTCGTATAAGTCAGAATGGTATAATCCTAGTATACGGTACTCCTTGATTTGGCGACTTTATACCGAGAAGCCGTGACATCATTTCTGCCACGGACGCTCGTCGGCTGGTTGCCTAAGCTATGGTTCTTGTTGAGTTGTTCAGATGTTTGGCGACATTTTTCAAAATGGCGCCAAAGTGGTACTGTATAATAGGATTTAACCATCAGATTTCATTTATTTGATTCTTCAACTTATTAATTCAAAAACTCTTAACTTAAATATAAAGTAACATTTTAATTTTGCATAATTTTCTTGAGAGTTAGCGGGAATTATAGATAAATTTGCGTTTTGAAGTTACATTTTACATAAATTTGCAACTTCTTGAATTTAAATATTATGGGATATGGAGCAACAAAGGCTATAATCCCCAATTTGCAACTTTATTAAATGTAAATATTGTTCTTAGATTGTGCAATTGCCATTCTCATGAAAGTAATAGCATAAGGAAATTAAAAAAGTGCATTTTTTTGTTATGTAGATTATTGAAATTGTTCATCGAATATAAAAATCAAATGATAGATGTTTACTTTTCTCAGTTGTATAGTAAACGTTTACTAAAATTAAAGTTTCAAATAGAAGTGTTGAGTATTGTAAGTACTTACAATACTCAACATATTAGACCGTCTTCGCCAACGATCTCCAATAGATTAATAACTCATTGGCGACGAATTTAAGTTTGGAAATAAAGATCAATGGATTACCCCATTGCCGGATTGTCATAATTGGCAGTTTAGCAACTTATTGGCGACGACTTCAAATTTGGCTATAAAGTTGGACGGTCTAATACGTATCGTATTGTATATGGATTATAACACCAGTTCAAATAATCCTGTATTTTTAAGGATTTATTTCATGCATATTTTTTTAATTATTGATGCAATACGATGTATGGAATTACAATTGATCACTTATAGAATATATATTATGATTTCTACTAGATTAAAATCGATATTCCATGGGAAAAAATTTAATGTTAACAGCGAAATATGTACAGTTTCGAGGAGAATTAATAGATCTTCAAATTTGTCATTAAGTTTTAATTCGGCGCACCATCTTTTTCTACGGACATTGTAAAACAACAGCGACTTAGTTATTAATTTTCATTTATTTGATTACTAAGACTGTTAGTGTTTATTTCATTAATAATGTACTTAAAGAGTGCTAAATTCAATTTTCATTCATAAAAGCTGTTTTAAGAATTTCAGATTATAATGAATAACTTATTTCTGTAAACAATCATCACCTACTTTAATCAAACTATATTTGTAATTTTCTAAGTTTTTATAATGAAGTTTCTATTAAGTTAATAAATTTCATTGAATCTACTATTCCACCTGTTAGCAACACAACAAATCAAGGAAAACTTTGTTCCAAAGAAAAATAAATTTAGTCAAATTTTCAACAATTATTTGATTATTTCTTTTTTTCAAATCCAGAACTAATAAAGAATATGAAATGAATTAACACGCTGCGAAATAATTCATTAGATAATTTTACACCGATTATTTTTAGGAAATCAGCAGTACATCCATTTCAGCAAACGTTCTAATTTTGAAAAAAAAGGATAATATTTCAGTTCCAACAATCACAGAGACTTTATGTCCCGTTTTATGTCTATTTTTTCCACAGAAAAACGCAACAGTCTCATTTGTGGTGTTTTCCATTCATACATCTACTCAACTACCGTGTAATAACACCTGCCATTTGAGTATCCCAGATCGACCGTTGCTCTCTCTAACAGAGTGTATGTAACGGTACCAGTGACGTCATCGCTAAGAGACCGCATTTACGTGACTGCCTGATCGTCCGCTTGATGCCACTCACAGAAAGTGAAAATAAGCATCCTATTGTAGTGATGCTGTATTGCCAACGGTTTAAATGCACGCTATTTTGACGCACGAAGGAGTCCGTCTGCTGTGTTGGCTAATTCTGCGAAAATGGTGTGTTACTTGATGGCACTAGCGTGCGCTGCGCAGTTTCGTTTAAAATGTCGTTTGGTGTTTCCGGTTTGGGAGCTTGTTATTGAAAGTGAGACGGTAATTGTCGGTTTTGCAGACATGTATAGTTATGTTCAATGGATTTTTATTGATTAATGTGTTCGATAGGAATTTAGTTCTCAGACGTGTGTACAAAAACTGAAACGAAGTGAATAAATGAAAATGAAAACGTGACAATAGAACTTGTTAGAACAGCAGTTGTTGCGACTGAAGAATAAATAGAAGTTTCTATATATGTAACAATGCATATATTGGAGTCAAACCTGTTTTATGCTGCCATTTATATTCAGGAATTCAGAGAATTTAAATTACAGTTAATAAATATTTAACACAAAAATATAAAACAATTAATTTCAAAATAACGTTTGTGAAATAAAAAATTTATACCAGAAAGGGACAATGAAAATATTTTAATAATTATTGAAAATCAAATAACTGTTATTAAATTGCATTTAAAAATATTATTTTTATTATTAATCTCATAGTATGTTTAAAATATTAACAGAAATGCTAGTATTTAACCATTTCATAGTAAGCATAGCTTTACAGCAAAAATGATTAAAGAAAGGATTTCTTTAAAAAATCATATTGATTGTTACTGTTCAAAAATTAAAAGAAAACTTGGTTCAAATTTTCAATTTTTTAAACCATTCATCAGTTTTATCTTAATATATTGGATATTAGTCTTTTTTCATTACTATACCACTCTATTTACTTCATATTTCAAAATAAATCTTTTTGAACCATGTGACTCTATTGAATGAGTTTTCGATCATAGTCAGAATTCAAAAATATTCGTCAAAATTAATAAATAATAATACAAGAGTCAGTAGAACAATTTTTTCAAATGTTTTCGGTTAAATGGATAAGAATTGTTGGTACTTACATATTATACTGTCTTCGCCAACGGTTTAGTTACTCATTGGCGACGGATTTAAATTTTTCGATAAAGAACAACGCATTACACCATTGCCAGATTGCCATAATTGGTGGTCTAGCAACTCATTGGCGACGATTTAAATTTGGCGATAAAATTCGACGGTAAAATACGTAAGTACCGAATTTTTTCATAATTTTTTATCTCTAAAATAGTAATTTACTGGTTGGTTTGATAAAAAACAGCCCCCTTTGAGAACGAATTGTTTTGCCAGGGTTAAAGATTGTATTTTATGATACTTGCTTTCAAAGATGTTCGCTGCGAATTATTTTTAAATTTCAAAATTTGAAATATAATATTCTGTTTTAAAAGTTTAATAATGTTCCGTTAATTTTGCTATGCATCTTCCCTAAAAGTTGGATTTTATTTTGAAATAGAAGTGTTTGAATTTAAATTAAAACAAAAATTTTCTTACTGAAACTAAACATGTTTATTATATTATATTATATATATAAAGAGAGAGAGAGAGAGAGAGAGAAAGAAAGACATACCATTATACATAACAGGGAGAAAAGTAGTTCAGCATTGAAGTTTTATTTGTGCTATGAATATTTTGTTTATAATTTATGCAATACCTGAGGAAACTATTTAAAGAAAAAAAAATTGTGTTTTGCAATAACAAAGCAATTATTATACAATAATAAGAATAACATATTTTTACCCATCTAATCATATTACAGGAAAGAGAAGAATCAGTGTTCCAAAATGAACGAATTTTTTAAAAAATTTCACCAATGTTTATAAGTAAAATTAGACCTATTTTTGGATACAACAAATCCATCATGTCTTATTTAACTAGGAACTATTTATTTTGTAAAATAGGAAAGGAAATAAACATACTTTCGTCTATTATACAATAGATTATACAACAAATCACAGCAAAAACATTTTATAGTAACACCCAAAACATGAGAAGAAAATGAGACTGGTTGTGCGATTACAGAATAAATTATGAACGTAATTACTCATATAACACAACAGAAAATGCTTTAAAAACTAACTCGATTCATCCAATTTCAACGAAATTATGAATGAAGTCAAAGAATAAATCTTCCTTCTTTTTTTTTTTTTTGCACATTGTCCTCATTTTATATATATGGCGACACCAGCAGAACTGAAAAGTCAATACTTTTCGAACATATTTCTAGTGTGTGTCATGAATACAATTTCAACTTAATGAGGAACCGTCGACGCCCTATGGATGAACTATAATCTTGAACTTCATTTGCAGAATAACTCATGGAAGCGATAAACCACGTGACCAACTTTTTTTTTACAAGCAAAATTCTAAATGAGAGGGCAAAAAAAAGTCGAGAAAGTTAATAATAACTCAGCAACTCAAAAGATAAAAACAAAAAAAACGATAGGAAACTCGAGAATATGGATGTACGTTGGTCACGCAAAAAGCGAATGGCCGTTGGAATGGAAAGAAAACAAAAGATGGTAATCACGTGGACTCGGAAAAATAGCCGTTACTTTCCGAGAAAAGTGTGCTTTTTCAAAAATCTCCTTCTCAAAAATACGCACGTCCACCACTAAACAAAAAGATTAGCTTCTTTCCTTTTTTTTTTCTTTTTCTATTTCTGCCATTCAGCCAAAGTCGTGACACGAAAAAGAGAAAAATCTTTTTATTAATAAATACTCAAAACTCAAGAATAGAAAATATATTCAATACTCACACGATTTTTTTAGAGCAAACGACAACTTTTCTTTCCTTGCTTGGAATACAATTTATACGTATTTGTTTTGTTTGATAAATAAACACATGGGAAAGTATATTGTAAAAAAATGAAACCAGCTGTAAAAAACGATTTTTTTTTAAATTCCTAAACAAACAAAGAAAAATTGGCATATTTGCATGAATTTAATTATTACCTGAAGAGTTATCAAAACAAATTTTATTTTACAATTTCATGATTCTCAAATAAATAATATAGTTATTAATTTAATTACACAAGGCAAATTTTTATAAAATAAAAGTAAAAATTCATAAATAATTTTATTTTATAGAATTGATTTATTCAAAAGTACTGCGAAGTGTAAATGATTTCGGATAAGAAAGTTATGACAATTATCTAATTATTTAATTTTTTATCTGTTTAAAAAGTGTTTCCATTATTAAAAAATATTTTTTTTCACCGTTGCCATTCCCGTAGAAGAAAAATATTAAAAATTATTATTTAAATCATTCTATAGGATTAAAACAGTGTCTTTGCAGTGAGAACAATTTCACTCTACTTATCATAAAGATGAATGTGTGTGTTTGTGCGTGTTCGCTTTCTATAAGTCCCGCGATAATTTCCGAAAATATTACAGCACAAAAATAAATTTTTCACGCTTTAAATTTGAAATAATTTTTCTTAATTTATATAAATCGAATAGTCATGTGAAACACAGCTGAATTTCGACAATTTTTTAAATATTTTTTTTGTTTAATTTCTAACAACAAATTAGGAATTGCAACCCAGATATTGAAACTATTTTTCATTGTTTCATAAAACATTTAATTTGGTGATTTTTTTCAGTTTTGAAAGATTAACAAGTGAGAACTTTACTATCTGAACAAGTTGGGAGACAAATAAAAAAATTAATGCCACAAAAGCAAAACTGATGAATTTTACATTCAGATTTTTAATAGAACTATGATGCTATGAAACTGTCCCCATTAGATAGGTTTTCGTACATACAATGATTTACTGTCTGTGTAAGATGGACGAAGAATAAAAAATTAAATACCATAAAAGCAAAAATGATGAATCTCACATTTAGATTTTTAATAGCACTATGATGTTATGAAACTGTCACCATTAGAAAGGTTCATATGATTTTGTTTACTATTTCTGTAAAATGCACGGTTGAATAAAAAAGTGAATAATACGAAAGCAAAAATGATGACTCTCAGATTTAACTTTTTAATAGAAATATGATAATATGAAACTATCTCCATTAGAAAGGTTCATGCCTATAGTGAGAAGAACACATACAAGACAATTAAAAATAATGTATTAGTATCTGAAAGTTTCATGGGAGCATGGAAGTGAAATTATATCTAATCTACTTAACTGAAATTAAATATAATATCTTCGGCAAATCATCAGATTAATTATGCATTAGATGAACTTCTCATAGTTTAATTAACTTTTCATTAAATTTCTAAATTGCTATACTTTATACTGAAAAAGATAATTACCGATGCGATTACATTTCAGTGGATAATCAATTTATTTCCATATTCTACATTTATAACGCGTAAAATGCTTATTACCCTCATAGTAATTATGTGACTAATCACTAATTGAATATATAGATCCTTCGCAATGAATGTTTAATTACTAAATACAAAGGAATCCAAGTAATCACCATGATTTTCTTAAAAACGTGCTAAATTTTGTTACAGTAACAACAGACAACTTTCACACATCAAACAACTTTTAAAATAATTTTATTGATGTGATTTAAGATATTTTCGTTATTAAACAAAATCCGATAAATAATACAAAAGAAATAGACCACAGCTAAGTTCTGTTAAACGATACACAGACTGATGTTTATATAACCGAATGACTTTTTTTTCAGTTGAACAACTAATTAAATAGATAATCACTAATTGATATATCACACGAATCAGTGATCATGTTTAGATTTATCACCATCTAAGAAAAATCAAAGTAATTATTTTATAGTAATTCAAAACTTGAAACATTTCGTTGTGGTAACAGCAAGAAAATATCAAGTAATAAAAAATATACACGATATTAGCAATACTTGAAAAAAAAATTCGATTCTTTTTATCTCTAATCAAATTAATTACATCAATGATGTATAGCGGCAAAAGAAATTTGTTACAAAAAGAAAAGAATAGCATATCAGAATAACACTAGTCAGCAACAATAATTTGTATTGTAACCTTTTCTTGGCAAGAAAATTCCCCCTTGACAACTGCTAATTGGTAATTAAAGCATAAAACAATTCATCACGGTTACATTAATCTTTCCGTCATTACATTTTATGTTTATTGAGAACTCCCTTAATGCAATTTTACCTTATTAATTGAACTGAAAGACAAGTTACGACACAGAAAACAAAATAAAATCCAGTGGGACTTATTACAAATAAAACCAAACATTTTCATATAAATAAATAGTTTCTAAGATGAAACAAGAAAGTTTCGTAAGTTACTTCTAGCGATTTCTAAATATGAATTCGTTAATTCTCTATTCCAAAATTATTTTTCGAAACCAATTCCTTTTAAATCATTCGGCAGACAAACAGAAAACGCTTTCCTTATCAGTATCGTTTAAAGAATCTGCTCGAACAAATGCAGCTATCTCTTTAATTAGAAAAGATGGAGAATTCTCGGCGGGAAATAATTTATCGAAGAACACATCCCCAGGGGTCCCAAAACAAAATCGTCTGAGCGAAACCTTAATTGACAATCTCTCCTTCATGTTGCCACATTTAAATTACAAATATATCTTCGATTCTTATTTCATTTGCTTTAGTTTTACTTTTTCAGCTGCACTCAATAGGGACTCGTAAACAATGAAATTCATACTCGAATGACGATGCAGCTGGAGTTTAATTTAAACATAAATTCCTTTTCGAATAATATTTGTTCTTTGTGGCATCAGATGTCATTATTTGTCTTTTGTTTACTATTTAAAACAACGGTTGGATTCCGGTGAGTAGGTTTTCGAGTCAGTTTGGACACGATTGTGTAAGTTTATAGAGAAGCAAATAAGTGTGTGATAAACAAGTATTATCATAAGTTTGGAATGAAAGAACGCTTTATTTATTAATATTGTTGATATGTTTGTGAGAATTGCTGTAATTAATTAATATCTGTAACAATTATTTTAATTCTGACGGTAATTATTTTATATCTCGATACTGACACTGCTTGAAAAGATCAGGTTATGCTTTTCTTGGAGGAAAGATATTTAATTTTTACTTATTTTTAACAAATGGTACAATGCAAAGAATAGAACGATTCTGATAAATTAAATGGAAATTACAATAACAGATATAGATTAGAATCAAATTTCCATATTATGCATATATATATATATATATATATATATATATATATATATATATATATAATTAGATAAAGAAGTAATCATTGGCAACACAAAATGACAAAAACCAAATTCAAAAATCCTTGGACTTATAGAAATAATTAGGAATAACAAAGAATAGGTTTTTTGCAATTACGTTGTCGTTGTTGACAAAGATGGATGCTTTTTTTAGAATGAAAAGCTTAAAACTCTATTATTTATTCGTGATTGAACATTTTTACAACATTTAAAGATTAATAGCTAGTTGGCATTTAATTTTTTTACAATATTATTGCTTGGTTCAAAATATATTTTCTTGCAAACCTTTTCTTCCAGATGTAGTATTCCTACATAAATTCCTACGCGCATATGAAATCGTAGAATAGGAATTTTAGATACTAAAAGATACCTTTTAAAGGAGTTTCTTATTGAAATCAAAAGATAAATTTTTACTATAGGAACATTTTTTAAATAAAATATTAAAATGTTAAAAAAACATACATAGATTTAGGTTTTTTTTTATTTACTAAACATTTTATTTAACATTTTTCAGGTGTTGCAATTCTATTTCCAAATAAACATCTGCTGCTGTATCAGCTGTTAAATTTGTTGCTGTATCAGCAGGGGGCTTGTCTATTCCAAGTACCATAAGTAACAACAACATCAACATCTATTTAATACAAAATAAATGAACTGGATAATGACTGTAACTGGATGATATAAACAGTTAGTGCCGTATTAATGATTTATAACTTTGTAATCACTGTCGTTGTGCAATTTGCTTTCTCTACAAAGAGATATATAGAAGTGTATATAGAGAAAAATATATATATATATATTGTATATATATAGAGAGAGAAAGTGTTATAACCTTCAAACAAACTTGAATTAGAGATTTTGGCAAATCTCTATGCTTCAAACCTCACCAAGTTCGAGAAACATGCTTTTGAAACTACATCTGTCAATCTAACTGTCACAATGGTAACTCAAAAACGCTTTGAGACAAATGAATAGAAATTTGATTTATGTTTTTATGTTTGAATTTGTACATTTCTATCAAATTTTTTAAAAAATCAATTCGAAGGAAATCTGTTTGAACGGTTGTCTAAATATAACAATATGCTAACTTCAAAATCAAGATAGCTAGATTGATAAAAAATTTTACATAGACTAATGGCTAAAGTAAAGACATTTGTAAAATTTGGAACAAAATTCATCAACTTGTCGATTATTTGTTGCTCTGTACTTTTCGGAAATATGAGAACACTATAACTTAAAAACGTAATGTCTTAAATATATTAAATATATTTGGAACCAAATTCATCAACTTGTCGATTGTTTGTTGCTCTATACTTACGGAAATATGAGAACGCGATAACTTAAAAACGTAATGTCTTAAATATATTAAATAAAGTATGTGATTTTATGATATATTTCTTTTCCAAATTTTGGTTTTGACTGGTAGAAAAACACTCTTCAAAAACAGAAATTTGATTTTTTGGGTACTAATACCCGTATGTGAGGAAATAATCTCAAATCAATATACATTAGGATGAGTAAAAATATTAAATTCCCGCCAAAAATCTTCATATCGAAAATGTTGCCCCAATGCCATGAAAATAGTTAACGGACTTACACAAAGTTCAAAATTATACGCAAAGGGAGGAGGATTTTAATACTTTCATTAAAGATTGTGCGAGAAGATTTCTGGAAAACTATCCCAGTTGTTGAACAATCGGATCCCGTCTCGATTCACGATATTATAGTTCAATGACTTCAAATCACAGAAAGAGATCAACGCATCTTCCCCCAATTACGAATTATGATTTTGGTGCACAATACACCGCCTTTTATCTTTACACACAAGTCACAAAGGTCTCGACTTCCGAAAGCAATTTTCCGAGGTTGTCGTCTGGCGTATGAACAAGGCCATCATGCACCCTATCTCATCGAGCCCAGCAATTACTTTTGTGATTTGCTGGTCATTGAGAAATATCGATGGCATCGAAGGTCACTCGCGGCTTCCTGGTGCGGTCACTTGACACGCTTGGGATCACAAAAAGAAGGACTGACCAGCCCACCTGACGTCTACTTCCTTTTTGTATGTCCAATGAGGCACGCGCACCTGCCAATAGGTCACAGGGGAATGGAATGCGTGAAATAATATTCCCCCAACAATTGCATTCGATAGCTCTGCAAATCCATTGTGCAACTCTCCGAAATTGGAATTTGATGAGTAAATAACCAGATGTGCGCATGATAAAAGGGGAAATGGGTAATTTCCGAAGCGTGCTGGGTAATTTGGTGCAGCTTAAACGCGTGTCGTCGGGTGTTGAGTTCATGTGTGACAGAAAAAAATAGATATCAATCTGGAAAATGTGTTTTTTTTTTGTACTAGTGATGTGTCTTGTTGTTGTAGATTTCTCTTTTTTTTTTGTGTGTGTGAGTAATAAAATCATTGACCGTATCTCGATTACTTTTTAAAAACTTATGACAGATATAACATTAAAAAAATGCAATTAGAGTTTTAGATTCCCGATTGTCAAATCTTTATCTTTATTGCCTATCTCTGCCCAGGTCATACATTCTGAATTAATTTTTTTGAATTATCAATGAATCTTTATTTTTATTGAAGATGTAATCTTTTTTACCTTCTTGAAAGGGCGAAATTTGTATGAAGTTCAAACATCAGACTTTAAATCAGGGGAAAAAAATATCTAAATTCAAGAGTTCATCGATCATCAAGTATAAAAAAGGGATTAAACAATAGATATCTAATGGTATATTGCGATGCTTGTAATCTAAGTATTTAATTTGGGCCGGGATAGCCTGGTTGGTTGGGACTTGGTATCACATCCCTTGGGCTGCAAGTTCGAATCCCTAAAGCCGAAAACTGTCCATATATGCGTGTGTGGTGGACGTTAAATCTGTCGTGGTCACAAAGTTCTCCATGTCGAGAGTAATACCATTGGATGTACTGGATGAGAGGTGATTGTTCTATGTTCCCGGTCTCAATTATGATCGAAGGATGAATGAATGAAGTTCGCCCCGTAAATTGGGTTTTTGACATGTGTGAGCTAGAAATCAGACTTCTGTCCTCAGATGCTCAGGGATCTATACCCCCCAAAAGCTACTGCACCATCCTTATGTTGTAAAGCGTAACTATAATTAAAGTTAGAATTCCAAATAATACATGAAGGAATCTTTAATTTTATGGGTTTTTACATGAAAAATATTCTTAAACAGTTTTGTACGAATTTCTAAATTACTTTTTGTAAAGAATCTAAAATAAGAAATATTTATGGCAAATTAAATGTATATCCAAATTAGAGGGGGAGTATTCGTTTCTAAACCCATTTGAGAAATGTTGAATTTGATATCATCATTGGGTACGTCATGCCACAAAAGATCCGTCTACATATATATCCCCATTAAATCTGTGCAATTACTACCCTTTATTAACGATCACTACATCCGTAACAAATGATTTCTGCATGAGTTGTTAAAGATTTCATTTATAAAAGTGAACATTTTCCCATTAGTGTTAACCGATTTCTAATTGTGAAGATTAAAGACTTTCTTCAAGTTATCCATTTGTAAACGTAACCTTCCATTAACATTTCCCCATGTTCGAAAGAAGCATTTTTCTTTAATTTATTTCAAGTTCTCGTTAATGGTAATGAAAGACTAACCCTGAGGACAGAGATATTAAATCCAACACACAAACTGAGTCTTATAAAAGAAAAAAAAGTAACCCGGCAACCTAGCTTGTATAGAAATCTCAAAATTAATAAAATCTGGCGCTTACAAATAGGCTCTCGACAAATAACCCGATTAAACTTCTGGTAGCCTGAAAAGGAAGGACCTATTTGTCCCCTTCAGGGAAGGGATGGAAGGAGGGTTCTCATCATTTGTCCCAGGATGACTCCCAGCCCAAGGCTCGTCATTGTCTTGGACTAATTGAGCCGTTCCACAGACCTAATGATGATGACCGTTCGCATTTTGGGGACAAACCTATTGTGAAGGAGGACTGCTTTCTGTCTCTTCACTCTTTTCGTCTGCCAGTGATTAGAGGGGAGGGGGGGACTCAAAACCAGATTGGAATAAATGGATTTGGTCGAATTAATTCGGAATTCTTTATGCCGGAATGGGCCTCTGCATTTTAATCAGGGCGGTGGTATTGAATGGGAATGGTGTTTGCGATGGCTTTTGTGTGTAATTCGTTCCATCGTTTGGGGAACAGGGGGTCCTTGAAGGATTGTCGGTGGTAATAGCTGGCAATGGGAACGTAAAGTCGCCTTTGCGATTTGTAAATGTGGAAATGATGCTTTCATTACTCAGTGCCTCTGTTGAATTTCATTTGCTTGCAAGTGCAATTTGTATGCAGCAGTTCGACAAGACCGTTCGTTTTAGATTATAAATTACCATTATTAATACAAATGTCTGAAACTTTTTGGACGATAGAGAATTTCAATTACTTTCTGCAAAACGTAGTAATTCATACAAAATCGTTCGAAATAAATGCATAGTATTTAATTTTAAACTTGAGTTGTTACCGCTACGAATATTTGAAAATTGATTAAAATTTGAATAAATGAATAAAATGGAGGTAACTGTTGATCAACGATTGTTTTTATTTTATATTTTAACAGAAAAGTAATTAATAATCTTAATTAAATTTCAATGGAAAGCTGTTTATTTCTAACTTATCTAACAGAAAACTGATTCTCCATTATCTGAAATCGATTAAATAGTTTGAGTAATAACACGCAAATAAATAAATTGAAATTTATAGTCGGTATCAACTACACCTGTGCAGATTTCAATTTTCACCAGTTTTCCTCAACACTAAATCTTAATTATGGATGTTTTTATAGATTAAAACATAAGGTTAAACTATACCGTATGCTTTTACCTATCATATACATTGGACAACTAAGTAGGGACGGCAGATATAATAAGACGATTTAACAAAACTACCAACTGGATAATTAGTAGTTGTTATAGAAAAGTTACATAATGGAAAAGCGAAATTCTCATGCATAATTGGTACATCGTTTGTAATATCCATTGCTTAAAAGAAAAGAATCACATGTTGCATTTATACAGTAATTAATACAAACAATTAATTTTAATTAGTTTAGAAGGAAGGATACTGCCAATTTTGCGTTGGATCTCTTTAAGTCAGAAGAAAAAGATATAACCACGACATATGAACAAAAAGATGTTTGATCCAACCAATATTAACGTATCGCAGGCCGATGTGCACGGCGGATATGAATATAACCTGGTTTCTAACGTTAGTAGGATTCGATCCTGAAGCTAGAGTCACAGTGACATCTGAATGTTTTCAATGATGACCTTCATTGAACTTGAATACTTCACTTAACACAGGAAGGATCCGATCTGGAAGCTACGACAACCGTGATGTCTGAACGATTAGTATAAGGGCCTTCAATGAACATGAATACTTCAACGAAATTTGGAAGAATTTGATCTGGAAGTTGAGGATATCATGATGTCTGAATGGTTTCATTGAAGGCTTTCATTGAACATGGATACTTCAATGAACGTTGTAAGGATTCAATCCGGATATTATGGTCACCGTGACATCTAAACCGTTAAACAGCGTTCACATGAGGCAAGTATTGGGCGCAATGGAATGTCATAACTACCTCAGAAACCATCACGTGATTTCAAAGAGAGAGAGAGAGCGAGAGAGAGAAATGATTTTCAAATTGGGCCAACTATTTGACATTGTTCCATTACAGTCACGTGATCTTCCTGAGGTAGGTGTGACTTTCTAGTGAGCGTAATACTTGGTCTCGTGTGAACTATACATTACAATGAAGGCATTATTTGGACTCGAATACTTTTGAACGGACTGTAATAATGATGTTTGTTTATGAAGGCTTCGAATTTATTTATGATAAATAAGACGTAATATAATCACTGGGTAAGATTATATTAGTTAGAACATTTCTATAAATATGATTAAAAGTGTTATTTTTTCCCCTTCTTCATAGCGAATGGCACATATACAAAATAGACTCGCAAGAAAAAGAAACCGACGCCGATATTTAGATTTTCATTTCGATCAGACTAATCAAATAGCTTCGATAAAGAATAAAATTACAAGAAAGGAAACAGCAATTCATTAAAACTCTTGTTTAATTAAACCACCTCAAACGATGATGTTATGCTGTCTTATTTTTATTTGTAAAATTTCTTAAATGTTTCATAAAATTAAATGCTTCCCTTTCGTCCACTTACTTCCCAAATGAGCAAACAAAAATAACGGGAAACGTAATTCCTGGACTCATTAATCTTAATTCCAAAGTATTCCTGTCGTGGATGATCACGCTTTAAAGAGAAGAGCAATTTTAATTTCGAGTCCCAACGATTCTTCTGAGGCGCTCATTCAGCAGAAAACAACAATCCACCAGTCGCAATCAATTTCGAAGAATGGCATTTGGAACGGGGGGAAGTAGGGATGGGAGAGAGGACGAGCATCATTTTCAATCCGTTTCCATCCGCGTCAAAAAACATTCCACAAGAACTTCCACCCTAATTTACTATTGCATCATCAATGATGTCGAACGTGGTGTCTTAATTTTTTTGGGCCCCGGCACGCGACGGCCACGCAGGCGTCTATTTAATTGCACTAATATTGAAATGCATTATTGGGGGGTGATTTATCGTTTAAGGGGCTAAAAATCATTATTATCGATCATTTTCTTGAGCCGCTGTGGTAACAATTACACGCGGTTCCCTCTCTCTCTAACCGCAGTCGATGATAAATCTCTGAGACCACTTCAAGGAAGAATATTTTTAGTTTGTGATCTTTTGAAAAATGAGTTTGCGGTTGTTTATGTGCAACCCTTAAGAAGGGGGTTTCAATTTAGCCCCTTTCCACCGCCGGTGAAATATCTCCGAGCTCGGGGAGTGTTTGGAGGAGCATTAACGTTTAATTTGTTGCTAATCCTTGGGGTGGAATATTTTAGCCCTCAAGTTTTGTTGAAAAGATATCTGGTGCGTGTTGCCAGGAAGACGTGTTGATGAATTAAGTTCTGATTCTATGAAACAAATATAAAGCAGACATGCATGGATAAATCCTACTTTCCTATGCCTGATACTTAAGTATAATCTTATAAGCAAATATGAAATTTCACTTATTAATATGAAAATAAATGCTTAGTTTCAGAATAATTTTTTACCTTATTTTCTATATATTTTTTCATACTTGCTTTTAGTATACTTCTATATCCTTACCCCTTATTTTCATATTGTGGTGATGACTCATAAGCCAAATAACAACTTCCGAACATGGATAATTACTTTTATTTAGTGGCTATGTTACTCAGCTACAAACCTTAAAATTGAGAGTTCGATATTAACAGTCCTACACAATCATCCACAATGGTGACAAAATCATCGACAATTGTTGCTCCTTCAGAACTTGAAGTAGGAACCTGCATACGGCTGTTGTAGAGACCTCTAACGGCAGGAAAAGTCATCATGTGCGTTTAATACAGCAGCCAACATCACCATCAACTACCGAGCACACTCGATATAAACTTGGCGCAAATATATCGTTCGGCTAACTATCGACTAACTGGTGAAATCTTTATAAGCCAGATAACATCTACAGTACACACGTAATTACTTTTGTATTGTGGTTATGCTACTCGACTACAAACCCTAATAGTGAGAGTATGATTCTGTTGGTCCCACACAGTCACGCACAATGAGCACCCTTCGTACACCTGTTATGGAGACCTCTAACGGCAGCAAAAGTCATAAGGCTCATTTAATACAACAGCCAACATCACCACTAACTAGCGCGCAAACTCGATATAAACAATATAATATATCGGTCGTCTAACTACCGACTCACTGATGGGAGATAATGTGGTGAAAACTTTTAGGCCAGATAACATCTACGGTATACAAGTTATTACTTTTGTACAAACCGCAATTGCAAGTTCGGTCCTAGGGTGATCCGCAATCTGCGTTAGATCCAACAAAACAGTTTTGTAGTTTACAAAAAAAAAGCATTTGATTAAGTAATTTGTTAAAACCATTTTTTTTCAGAGAAATAAAAAACGCACAGTTATTCAGTTCAAGTATTTTTTTAGCTAAATGCTTCACTCAACTTTTAGTTGAATTATTATTAATGACTTGTAGAAAGTTGTTGTTGCTTCTTTTAATGTCGTCAATAACAACAATAATGTGATACGATTCATATTTGCTCAGTCGTAAAATCCAAAAGAAATAAGTCTGAAAAATCAGTACTTTATTTCATTAGTTAAATTTTGGTAAATATCCTGTCAACAAAAGTAATATCAGTTGACTAAACCATTTGATTGAGGAAACATCTTTGATACGTATTCTTTAAATAATGCTTGGATTCTCTGGAATGAGAATTTAAATTGAATTTTCTCAGTCACATTCTTTATTAACATTAACTGTAAGATAATTATTTGTGGACCCATCTTGTCTGTTCTTATTTTTGTTTACCAAAATTTCATGTATGCATTCTAAGAATGAATTCTTAATGTTTATCTGCAGACAATCGTTTTAGTAAGGCAAATTGTTGCCTTAATGAATCGTTTGATTGATTTTTTTTCGTTGATTCGGATTTCATAAGTGAATGGGATTGATTAAGTTAATAATAATTGATGTAATGCAAATATAATTATTAGTAGCATTTATTTGTCGGCATCTTTCAGGTAGAGAGCAAAAATAAAGTATTTATTAAAACAATTAATGAAAATTAATTGTCTTATAAGTCATCTAACGTCTCTTAACGCCTAGTTTTAACGTCTTTAACTTTTGAGCATTAAATTTTTATATTACTTCTTTATAGTGCCGGCTTTCTGGCACAGAGGTAGCGCGCCTTATTCATGTCCAGGTTCGAGTCCCGGTTTGGACATGGTTGTTCTTAGGTGTACTATCTGTGAGTTGTGTGAATGCCCCCTCCCCCTATAAAAAGGGGCTGAGCAAGCAAATGCGGTGAGTGTGTCGTAATCTTGGCCCTAGTTGGCGCTACTTCAAAAACAAGAGACGCTCCTTTCGGCTTAAATCTGCTGCTGTATCAGCAAGGAGTTGTCCATGGCAAGTGTCATAAGTAACAACAACTTCTTTATAGTTATATTGATATGAAGGAAAGAAAAAAAATGCTAAAATTATTAGTTCTCTTTTACAGACTCTAAAACAGATCCTGTCCATAGTGTTACTACACTACTAAGTAACATCTTGATTAGATTTATTATAATTTTTAAATTTTTAGGATGTTGCATGTTATAATGATTGTGCATGTTACACAGAGAAATCTATATTTTGACTTAACCATATGAATACATTGTACATACGGAACCTAGTTTTTAACAGTAATGAAATGTTTGAGATCTCATTAATTTTACATTAAAAATCGGTCTTTTACTTCAGGTCGCAATATTAGCTAAATGCAATAAGATATGCAATATTAGTTAAACGCAATAGGCAATAAGATCTCCAATATTAGTTAAATTAACACGCTTAAATATGTGAAACCCAAACAAAGAGATGCGCAAATGCAACTGCAAACAGGTTAAGAAAAATCGCTTTTTTATTTTACGATTCAAATTTAGATTTTTTAAAAAGAAAATGTTTAAAAAAATAAAACATGGTACAGCCAGATCTGCAAAATGAATTAATTCAATTCCTACTATTAATTCACACTCTTCCTATACATTTTCAAATTTTCAATCATTAATAAAATGTTTTTCATTCATCAACTAGATCAAATACAATTTTTTAAACTTGTAGGGGATGACACTTAATGTTAATACAGTATATTTTCAAATATTAATCCATTAAAATTAAAATCAAGGAAGTTTATGATATTTTATAGGTGAACATTTCGGTTTCATACTAACAGATGAACCAAAGTTTTCCTCAATTTTTTTCAAATTCCTTCTGTTAGTTAACACTTTTCTTATATATATGCTCATCCAACTGGTTAGATAACCGAGGGCACAGAACGGCGTTATGTTACATATATATTTTGTTCAAATTTTTAATCGTTAATAAAATAATTGCCAATTAAATTTATTAATTTTTTAAATAATTTAAATAGAGTTTTAGCAGTTTGTATTGAAAATTGAAATCAAAGGCAATAGTTCAATCGGTAAAATGCAAGGATTTCGGTATTTTTCTTTGAAGGTGAAGAATGCAAACTCAATTCTTGCGAAAATCAATAGTTTTTTGATAAATTTTTTATATCAATTGTAATTATTTAATAAAAAATAACCACACATTTTTTTCTTTGTTGACCGAAATAGGAATTGACTAATATTATTATATATATATATATATATATATACTGATGCGACAAAAGTCGGATAGCAATATGCAAATATATAGATGGCAATAGTATTGCAGCGAAAAAGTATAAATGCGCAGTTAGTTTTCCAGAGTTTTCATTTGTGTTCAATTTAATCATGTGAACAGTTTTTTCGTGATTTATGGTGGTACGACGAGAATTAACAGACATTGAACGTGGAATGTTAGTTTGAGCTAGACGCATGGGTCATTCCATTGCGGATATCGTTAGTGAATTCAACATTCCGACATACACAGAATCAAGAGTGTGCCGAGAGTATGAAATTTCAGGTATCCCATTTCATCATGGACAGCGCAGAGGGCGACCACCTGCACTTAACGGCCTAGACCACCGACGTCTGTGTAGAATGGTCAATGTTAATAGACACGCAACACTTCGTAAAATAACTACAGGAATCAATGTGGGACGTACGAGGGACATGTCCGATAGGGTTGTGCGGGGAAATTTGTCTTCCTTGGGCTATGACAGCAGAAGACCGACTCGAGTGCCTTTACTGACAGCACGACATCGCCTGCAGCGACTCTCCTGGGCTCGTGAGCATATCGACTGGTCCCTAGACCAGTGGAAAACCGTGGCGTGGTCAGATGAGTCACGATTTCAGTTGTTACGAGCTGATGGTAGAGTTCGAGTGTGGCGCAGACCCCACGAAGCCATGGACCAAACTGTCAGCAAGGCACTGTTCAAGCTGGTGGTGGCTGCATAATGGTGTGGGCTGTTTTTACATGGCATGGACTCGGTCCTCTGGTGCAACTGAACCGATCATTGACTGGAAATGGTTATGTTCAGCTGCTTTCAGATCACTTGCAGCCATTCATGGACCTCACGTACCCACACAACGAGGGGATTTTCATAGATGACAATGCGCCCTGTCACCGGGCCAAAACTGTTCGCGATTGGTTTGAAGAACATTCCGGACAATTCCAGCGCATGATCTGGCCACCTAGATCGCTCGATATGAATCCCATCGAGCATTTATGGGACATCATCGAAAGGTCCGTTCGTGCCAAAACTCCTGCACCATCCACACTTTCACAATTATGGACGTCTATACAGACAGCGTGGCTCAATAATTCTGTAGAGGACTTCCAACGACTTGTGGACTCCATGGCACGTCGAGTTATTTCACTTCGCCGGGCAAAAGGAGGACCGACACGATATTAACAGTCATCTCATGACTTTTGTCACTTCAGTGTCTATCTATCTATCTATAAAATTTGTTTTATGTGTTTAACTTAGAGAGTGGAAACAAACAGAGACACTAATGTAACAAAAAATAGAGCAACAAAAACCAGACTTTTACTTTACATATCAAATGTAGATTAAAATAAATAAAGTTATTTTAAAGAAATTAAATAAAGTCGTTGTAAAACCGAATCTTCAATATTATTAAATAAATATGTTTAACTGAGTGAAGCAAAACCAGCAGATACCCTATTATAACTGCAAACATGGCTGAAATAATGTCTTATTTTACATTCCAAATTTAGATTTAAAAAAGAAAGATTATTTTCAAGAAAAAAAATAAATCACGGTGCAGCCAGATATTCAATATTAATTAATTTTATATCTTTAATTTAGTGAGACACCAAGAAAGACAACATTAACAAAATCTCAAACGGGACAGCATAAGTTGCTCTTTTATTTTACTTTTAAAATTTAGTTTTAAAGAAAAAGACAGTTGATTTCCAGGAGAAAAAAGTCACGGTGAAGTCAGATATTAAATATCAATAAAATTAACACTTTTAACTGAGTGAGACACAAACAAAGAGACACAATAACAAAACTTCAATCGGGGCTCGATAAATCGCTCTATTCTTTTACTTTTAAAATTTAGATTCAAAGAAAAAAGAAAGTTAATTTCAAAGGCGAAATAAGTCATGGTGCAGCCAGATCAGCAATACAAATAAAATTAGCACTTTTAACTGAGTGAGACACAAACAAAGAGACAGTAACAAAGCTTCAATTGGGACACCATAAATCTCTCTTTTATTTTACTTTTAAAATTTAGATTTAAAGAAAAAGGAAGTTAATTCAATGGGGGAAAAAGAGTCACGGTGCAACCAGATCTGCAATAAAATTAACGCTGTTAACTTATTGGGAGACAAAGAAAGAGACACAATAACAAAATTTCAATCGGGACACCATAAATAAATTTTTTATTTTATTTTTAAAATTTAGATTTAAAGAAAAAAGAAAATTAATTTTAAGAAGAAAAAAGTCACGGTACGGCCAGTTCTGCCATATCAATAAAATTAACACTTTTAACCGAGTGAGACACAAACAAAGAGGCACACTAACGTGACTAATAGGCAACTCGCAAGGAAATGACTCGGGCTACACACAGAGACTGTTTACACAACATTAACCACAGCTGATAGAGGAGCCACTCTAGCCAAACAAATATAATAAAGGGTTGAAAATGGCCGCACACTCGAGAGATAGGGGTCATTAATACGGCAATCACAAATCCTGTTATGCAAGACTACATAACAGCACCCTCTCCAGTGGATGACTGAGATAGAAGAAACAAAAAAGTGTGCCCTGCATGCATATGAATTCGATAACCCTAATGGAATTCACACCATTAGGGGCAGATACGGTGAAAATATCTTTAATAGCAAGCCTTGTAATTATCTATCAATCCCCCGCTAAGCACATGGTATAACCATTAGCTGGACCCTGGTAAAGCAAAAGAAAACGATTACGTTAGCAGGACACTGGGACATTGAATTTCGATCGGTTTGGGTAATTAGGCAGACGATGCTGTTCCTAAGAATGTTCGAATAAGAATGAATCGTCTGCAATTAATCATAAGAACGTTTCGACGCTAATTTGTGAATTCAAACTTTTATGGGCATATTGGGCGTGAATTAGCTTAAAAGATGTTTGAAAAAAAATTAAAAGGGCATGAGTTGGTGGTAAGTGGAATAAGACATTTGGCTATTAGTTTTTTTTAAAAGAATAATAGTCGATTTTTAAAAGCGTCAGAAGAGATGAGAAAATGAAGTAAGTCATGTTTTATTTTTTAACGATTTTTGAAGAACGAAACTTTGTAAAAAGTAGGTATTAAGACTAATCCTTGCATTATGTGTTTTTAAAGTAAAATATCAACACATAGTATTTATTTCAGTAAGTTAAATAAATAGGGAAAAAATAGCTTGTGTCATCTTGCGTTTTTATATTCTTTAATAACATTTTTGGATATTTATCTTTCTTATACTTGTACAGTTTCGTAATATTTACTAAAAACGAATGTTATTTGTTTTATACGTTAATTTTCGAAACATTATTTAAATTAACTTAAAAGAATAATTGTCGATTTTTAAAAGCGTTCGAAGAGATGAGAAAATGAAGTAAGTCATGTTTTCTATTTTTTAAAAAGATTTTTGAAGAACGAAACTTTGTAAAAAGTAGGTATTAAGACTATCGCAGCAAAAAATAAATAAATAAAAATCAAAACTGAAAATTGGTGGAATTTTCATTCCTAGAGCAATTAATATAGATTAAAGTTGAAATGGGGAAATATTTAAATGTAAGTACAACATTTTTTATTATTTCTTTACGAATCAATAAAAAATGTTTTTTTAATTTATAAAAATTAGATTGAGGATTATGAATATTATTTAAGATTAATTGTTTTAATATAGGTTTGTTTTTACTTTAAATCTATTTTTTATTTATTCGCATAAATTAACCCCGGGTTGCATCTCGAAATGTGAATGAGATGCTTCCGGTATGGTGGTTAGATTTCGCTAATAGGTGGGGATATGCTCCTCCCATCGATGACGGAGTGCACTTCCTACGGGAAGGGTTGTATCTTAACCTGTGATGACCCTCAACGGCGTTGCTGTTGAGGCGGTCCAGACATTCAGTTTTAAAGTTTAAACCCGTGTGCCTTAGGGTGGGTCGGACAGTCTGGTATGACTTCGTAGAATTATAATTTCAAAATTTCATACATTTTAAATAAAATCATTAAATTAAAAAAATTCAAATGAAATTTGAAATCGTAGACGGAATACGTGTTAAAGAAGAGCAAGACATCTTATGAAAATTTTTCCGCTTCGATTCTTTTTTAAACAGAAAGATAAATCAGCGATTCTAATTCCTGCAGCTTTTTCGTGGATTAAAAAAAAAGAAAATAAATATTAAGAAAAAGGTAATAATTATTGATAAACGAAAATAAGTTAAAATATTACATCTAAATACTTCTTTTGAAATGTTTAAAACCTAGACTTTATATATTAATAAATAACGAAACTTAAAAATCTGAATGATAATGATAAAAAAAATATGTTCCCAAGATTATTTTTATATTCTCTTTTAGAAACATTGTTCTCAGTTTAAAAATTCTCATTAGTCTAACGATGTTTAAAAGTTGAATATCTATAAGGTAAAAGAGATATTTCATTGATGTTAAAATTTGAATATCTATAAGGCAAAATAGATATCTCACCGATGTTAACGTTTGAATATCTATCTCAATACATTAAGGTTAAATGTAATGAGCTAGTGATTATGTTTAATTACTGGCTATTATTCATAATCGGGAATAGTTTAGTGGTGATTAATCACCGATAATTATACATAATCAATGGACTAATCAGATTTGCATAACAACATACATATTTTCAAAGAAATTTCAAAAAAAATTTGTTTAACGAATATAAACAATAGAATTTTTAACTCTTATTTAAAATTTAACAATCTACAGCTAAATTCTTATTTTTTCTGTACAATTACCATGTAAATTCTTTTAATATGATAAAAAAAAATCTCGTTTTGTTCATATACTGAAAGATAGCTTATTATATGAATCTATGAACAGAATTTCTAAAAGAAAAAAATAAATAAATCGTGAGCTTATTGGGTGTAACGAGCGACCCAATTAGAGACAAGGAATGAATCATGTGACCTTCGTTGTAGCGATAACCCCAGGAGTTGTTATTAGCTCCAGAGCAAATCTTTTAAAACTTGTCAGAAATTAAGCTTTTTATTCGGAATCTGGAACAAAATAACGAGCGCTAATGCGCCGAGAACGTGCAAAAGATTCTTAATATTTCGCGCCAAAATGAAAGAAATTCGGCAACCAGAACACGTCTCATTAGTAGAGCGAGAAAAAGTAATGAAAAGAAAATTAATAAGTACACCTGAACCAGAAGCAGAGAAAGTGTTAAAAACATCAATTTTAACAAGATTTTCTTTTCTTTTTTTATTTTATTGGAAAAAGGACAAGTTAATGCTTTCTCGTGAAAATATTTATTTTAATTGGAATGAATAAATATATAAATTTTGAATTTTCAAAAAAAATGTGCACTCGAAGAAACTGCATTAATATGCTCATTATTTAAGATTCTTAAGAGATGTTTTATATTAATATCCACATAAAGTTTGCCATTATCTTGGTACAACTAACAAATGAATATTTTATCTAAACTTAAATTTAATTAGAGTTTTCGATTTAAATAAAATTATATCAAGAAATTGATAGAAGAACGAAAAGCAGCATGAAAATAAATGGATTTATTGTGCAGTTCTATTAGGGCTCAATTCAATAACAAAATGATATATTTAAATCATTTTGTTATTGAATTATCTCGTTTATTTATTTTTAAAAATATGGAAAAACAGACAGTAAACATTAGCTGGGTTTAGCTCAAAATTTAATAGAAGTTTACACTGTAAATGTTAAATATGTGTGCGAAATTTATCAATTTAACTCTTATCATTTAGTAATTATTGTGTCAAATTTTCGAACAATCAATAATAGTGGTAACTTATTTTCGAACAATCAATTATAATTTTAACTTATTTTGAATAATCAATTACTGTGTTAATTTATTTTCGAATAACCAATTATTCTGTTAATTTATTTTCGAGCAATCAATTATAGCGCTAACTTATTTCCGAAAGATCAGTTATTAATTCGAAAGATCAATTATTTTTCGAACAATCAATTATTCTGTTAACTTATTTTCGAGCTATCAGACAGAAGTTCAGATCAGTTCTCTCAATAGATTTTACTCAAAATTTGAGAGAGATCTGGAAATTTAGTCTAATGACCGTATACCAAATTTAAATCATTTAGCTCAAAACCTTATCCAAAACTCTGGCTATTTTGATCTGTTAGATTCACAGACTCGCCAAAGGCCAAATTAAAAAAAAAATAATTTCTCTTTTTTTCCAAGTTAACCTCGCTTGAATATTCATATAAACTATAAAAAGTTTCTAGATAATTAAAAAGCGATTAAGTTAAATATATATGAAGATAATTTTTAATTTCTAAAAGATTAATTTAATACAGAGAATTACGTTCAATTTCTGCAATTTTTGGAATGTTAACAGCAGTTGATTCTGTATGATTTAAAAATTGCTGTGTTATTACTTATCAACAAATTCGAAAAAAAACCTATAACATCCCCATTGTTTTCTTTTGAACGGGACTGTTTTGACAATTGCTTAAGATTTGTTGATTATTAAGCAGCAGCTGCAAATTTAAGGACTCTAAAAATAATAAATAATCGATACAGAATTTCAAGGATAAGTTTTCATTAATTTGAAAAAGAATTTGTGTATGCTGAAGACTTTATATATTCGATATGATTTTAAGCATATTTTTGCTTTGCTTTAGTTTGATGCACATTATTTTGGCATATAAAGAAATATTGCCACAAAATTAAATGAAAGCAAAAAATTTCTTAACTAAATATTTACTCAATTTTTCAGTAAAAGTTAGTAATAATAATTCTCGATTTACAAAAAAGCCTGCGTTGATTTAGCTTCGTAGAAAAATTTGAAGCCAAGAAGATTTATTTTATTTCATTCTTCTTCTTTTTTCTCTTTTTTTATTTCTTTTCAGTTGGATGAAATGTGGTTTAACACTCAGATGCACATAGCCAAACAGGAAGCGATCAGCTAACGATTGTTTTCCTTTAGAGAAGAAAAATGTCTTTTTGACATGAATTTTAAAAGCTAATTAAAGGGTTTTAAATAAAAAATCAGACTGACTCAACAATTTATCTAACAGATTTTTTTCAACTATCCCTTTCACTAATTTATAATATATGCTAAAAAATTAAGTGTTCTATGAATTTTTTTTGTCTTCAAACAAAAAATTTATTTTCAGGTATCTGAATCCATTAAGAAGAAATCTGCAAACGAATAAATCGAAACAATAATAGAATTTTAAATTGCAACTTATTTATAAATATTTTAAGGCGTAAAATTTATAGATTAACTATTAATAATAGTTTAAATCTTAAATAAGTTTAATATTATATGAATGTTTCATAAAAACATGCGTGATATAAACCATTATATTTAAAGAAAATTAATAAGCAAATTAGATTCCTTCATGCCATCGGGAATTCAAAATTCGAATTAAATGCGGGAATTATACGATATATGCGTGTGCTTTGTAGCTGAAAAATAAAACATTTACTACTCTATTACATAACAAATTATTTGCAATGCAATAATTAATGTATATGTAATAATTTTCATCGAAACAATGTGGTATAAAAATGTGTCTAGTTTATAATTGGTTCTTTATTACTGTAATTACATCTACATTTTAAAAAAATGGAATAATAAATAGAACGTTATGATACATAATAACACTAACCATAATATTCTTAAAAAATAATTAAAAAAATATCCATCCAATAAAAAAGAATTCTTGCTTTTTATAGTCGAATAATTTTTTTAACATTCACCAAAATGTAATTCAAGTTGTTTACTAGACAAGAATTAATGAGATAATATAATAAATCTAAATAAAGAAAAAGAAACATTTAAGTATGCTGGCGTAGCACTTTAAGAGAAATTATTCCTTTTTTTATTTATAACATTCTTTTGAATTAATGCATGAGAACATTATATTCCACAACACTTGTTTTACCATCAAGTCATTAAACAAAATAAGCTGAAACAGCTTTTTCACGCATTCCTGCTGAGGTTATGAATTCTTGGATCATGTACCAGCGAAAACCTTAGAAAACATTCCAAAAAAGGAAACCAATAACATATTCTTATGTGATTCATTTTCCATTTTTTTTTCTCCCCCACTTATATTGGGGCTCATCCAACTTCAAAAAATATAACAATAAATCTTATTACTCGTATAACACTCTTTATTGTTTCATATAAATGGAGTGGAAGTAAACAGTTAAAAAGGTTATTTTTTCCCTCTCCCTCCAGTAAATGCTTTTGTGTTCTACGAAATATGATGCCATCCTATTTTTTGAGATTTTAAATGGAATAATAAAATTTGTGGTTAGAATAGAATGACGAATTCAACTATAAAAAAAGCAGAGAGATGAAATTTATTAAGTTGGATAGAGTCCAATTTTTACAGAATTGCTTTATAGAACGCGTAAAAGAAACGACTTCTAGTTACGGTTATGAAACTCTCGTTTCTAAATATGCAACAAACGATGTATATATAAAAGAGGGAATTTAAATTTTATTAAAAATAATTTATAACGATTTTCATGTTAACGTTATTGGCAAAGAACTACTTCGGAATTTTAAATTGCTATTTTGATGAAACTAATATTGAAGATTTAGGGATAATGTTTTCTTGAATCGAATAAATTCGAGGATAGTATAAATTGTTAGCCATAGAAAGCACTTAAACTAAAGCATAGCAATTTAAATGATAAACATTTGTTTTATACAAAATAAATCCGATTCAAATAAATTGAATGTGAAGAGAGTTTAAAATTTAATTATGGTGTCTTCAAAGTTTTCAGATTATTCTTGTTCAAAACAAGATTTAAATACAAAGGTTGAATTAATTCTTTTTGTTAAAAGCAGATTTTAAACTAGCAAATTTATTGTCCCCCGATTTTCTTGTATAATATTGAATTGATTTAGCTATTTGTGCTTCCTTGTAAAATAAAGATGATTACAAGACTTTTAGTAGCTTGACATCTAGAAACTGGGCTTAAAATTTGATGCAGATATTGATGATTTTAGCTACAACACCGAATACCAAATTCCATTTATTTAAATTATTGCATTTTTGTGGTTATATACACGTAAAATAAAATACATGCATCTTAGTAACAATACGTTGTCATAAAAGTTGTAATTTTGTGGACACACACACACACACACACACAATAATACTTTGATAGAAAATTTAATACAAATCTACAAATTTAATGATAAATCAAGCAATTTAGTTTCATCCGGCCATTGATTTGCATTTTTGTACTATCGTATTATGTTTTCTTTTAATTCCATTTATTTCATTTATATATATCTTCTTCAAATTTTCAATCGTTAATAAAGTACATTTTATTCATACATTCAAGTTCAAGTAAGTTTTTTTTAATTGTAGTGGATGACATTTGTTTTTTCAAATATTAATTCATTAGTTTTTTAAATTAATTAAAAACTAACTTTCCAGCCAAAATTTTTTATTTTACCATCGCTAAATAAATAACAAATTCAGTTTGTTTTTTCTCCATGCTAATAAGGTTAGGCTTAACGTATTTTCAGCTGATTTTCTTTCAACTGAAGTACTTTCGGATTAAAATAAAACAGAATAAAGAAGATTAAAAATTTCTAATATGTATTGCTTTACCAGTATTGGAATAGAAACTGTACGCCTTTGCATTTCCGCAATTTTTGTTGAAAATTCAACGCCAATTCTGTGTGTTCCGATTTATTTTCAACGGATACGAACTGGATTTTGTTTTTTCCAGGTATAATGTTCGATTAATTATTTATATTAAGTGTAATTATTTAATAAAAATTGTGTAGTTTTTTTTTTCCTTTGTTGACCTAATTAGGAAGTGACTTAACCCTTAATAACATAGAGTTTCAATTTTGATACCAATCTTTTAAACCGAATGTTCACATTACTATTTGTTTTTTTATAGGTTGGCTGTACGTATTTCACTGTTGTATAATATTCTTTACAACGAAATTTAAAAAAAATCAAATGTCATTATTGTTTTATTTTATCTATGGCATATTACTCGCGCGGCAAAATGAACAAGTAAACACATTTTACTAAAAGTTTTGTTGAATACAAATTTGATATATTTTCTTTTTCTGAAAAATATAAATACTTGCGATAATAAAAACAATCAATGTTTCGCATTATTTCATGCATAGGTATATCTGATTTCTTTATGGCGTTAATGCCTGAAGTATCAAAATTGATACATGTTTTTTTCTAAATAAATATGTAAAATAAATATTGTGATTTTTTAAAATCTATTTTTCCCTTCATCTAGACCCTCAAGCAAACACAGTAATATTAAAAATAAATCACTTTCGTAAATCAGACTACTAAGGGTAAATTTTTAAAAAATATTACTTGTTTAAAAAGAAGTAACGGGTACCCATAGTAATGTGGCTACGCTGAATTAATTGAAATTGCAAAACTGGCTGAGACACAAGGAAACTACAACAATAACACCCACTCCTACTTTAACTTAAAAAAGAATACGGAAACTAATGCTCAGTATTTGCACCAACGACAGAACTATTGGAGATCTTCCTCTAAAATCGTTGCCAAGCAACCAATGGTTTTCTTCGTGTTAAAGTTGATCTAGCAATGATGATTGTACAAATATGAAAATTCATTCCAGTCTTCATTACTTTAAGAGGCTTATGACGAAGGTATGTTCTGCAAAAGGAAACGAATTGAATAGATGGCCCTAAAAAGATATAAGAACACTCCGAACTTCACCATTCTTTAATTTTTTTCTTTTGATAATTTCTTATCCGGAGTTTTCTCTAAACTTCTCCAGGTACAAAAAAGTTGGTCTAATCTCATCGACACCATTCCTTGTTTCGATACGGTTTTGTAAGTAAAAACTCAATCCTTTAAAGATATAGAATATCTCATAAAATAGAACAGGTCTGTAATGGTCACGATTCGAACACTGTCTTTGAAATAGGGATGGGAAATACTGTATTAACCTCATACTTTATCATATACACAAAAATATCATATGCCCAAAACTGATTTAAACTAAGAGAAACAGATACTCGGCATCAGTGTGTCGAAGATTATCTCTATGAACTCATTCTTTTTTCAATTGACAGATAATCAATTGGATAGAAAGTATTAGACTGATATAATCTAATTTTCTGTTCTGCATTGGAAACATTTCAGTATTTGGCGAAGAGACAGTGCATGTGCGACGGCTTTTAACTCTTTATTTTATACTCAGTCTCATGTAACGTACAAATGCCTCAAAAAATTTCCTCTTAGTCCTACACTGACTATATCAGTAAAGCCTTTCATTTACTCCACTCACTCACGAATCAATCACTGACAAAACCAAAACCATGTGTCCATCGTTATCAATACCTCTTCTGAAGAAGCGAAAATTCATTTCCAAACTATATTTGTATCAGTATTAAATATCAGTACTTGTACCAGGACTGATAGCTAATACCGATCATCATCGAGTATCTGGTCTCATTCCAAAAAGTTAAAAATCGATTACTAGTTTTATCATGTACAAAAGTATCAGGTAGAGGTATCGGATATAAAAATATCACGTAGAGGTATTGGATATAAAAATATCAGGTAGAAGTAATGGATATAAAGGTATTGGTTACAAAAGTATCAGGTAGAGGTATCGGATATAAAGGCATCGATAGCAAAAGTATCAGGTAGAGGTACTGGATATAGTGGTATCGGTTACAAAAGTATCAGGCAGATGTATCGGATATAGAATAATCGGTTACAAAAGTATCAGGTAGAGGTATCGGGTGTAGGTATCGGTTACAAAAGTATCAGGTAGAATTGTCGGTTATAAAGGTATCGGTTACAGAAGTATCAGGTTGATATCAGATTCAAAAGTATCAGGTAGAGATATCGGTTACAAAAGTATCAAATAAAGGTATCTGATACAAAAGTATTATGTATAGGTACCGGGTACAAAAGATTAATGCAGTGTCAATTCAAACTTAATTTGAATTGTATTCTTTAGTACAAACTATTTTGTTCTTTTTATTCTTAATTCTTATTGCTTATGTTTTTATGAAAGGCGTTTCTTGTTACGCATCTTTTTCTTGAAATTCGTTCGAGAGGAATAGCATATGAGTTTTGGTGTCACATGTAAACAGATAAATACAGCCAAAATGATTCACAGTTATCTACATGAAAGCAGAAAGAGTCACTCTAAGTTTAGCAATGCAAAAACAACGAGACCGACAAAAAACTGGACGGGTGACTAATGGTCAAGTGAAAGGGAAATGCAGACTGCGCTCTTGACCTCCATATACGAGACAGGAAAGGTACTGCAATGCCCGTCCCTTTTGTGTTGTTCTGTTATACAAACCCCAATCTCGCGTTCACCGAACATCCAAATTAAATACGCCGTAGTTCCGATCGTTGAGCACGTGAAAAAGGCACGCAAAAGAAACGGCGCACATGGCGCGGATGCAATTTCCTGCTTTTTGGGGGAGGAAGGTCGCAAAACGGATTTGGACACCACCCCGGAAACAATGAGCGGTCTGAATTGCCGAGGGAACTAGCCTTGTTTAATATTAAAGCAGAAATCATTCATGCAACGATGAATTTGTAAATATATGGAAAAAGAAAACTATTTATCATTCATTAGCAGAATGTCAGTAAACATTCAGGTTATGATATTTACTTTAAATATTTACACACATATTTCACCATAAACCGATCAATAATTCTGCTTAATTTGCTTCATGTGAAATGTATGTTGTAGACTTCATTATTTTATAGAAGATTCCACCTACCACCGATATCTAATAGTTTTAATTTTCTGATATTTGACTCAAAATATCTCCAGTTATTTTAAATAAAATTACCCAAAATTCTCTAATTAGAAAGCATTTAATATGAAAAATAGTTTAAAATAACCAGGGGATGTACTCTTTCTAAATTTTTCTTGTTTCTAATAAAATTGCCAAACCAGAGAACGCTTTATACGGCATTGGCGTAAAATAATGAGAAATATTACTTTTTGGCGTGAATTTAGTATTTTTGCACCTTTGGCGAATTTCTTGGCGATTAATCCCTGGCTGGCGTTTATAGCATCCAAAACTAGAATTTGTATTCAGGCACATTTTTACCAACCGATTGAAATAAAATTTGATCCCAAACTACATTTGTAGTCACAAAAATCCCACCCAAATTTGGTATATTTAAGCCATTTTATTTATGAGTTATAATGTTTATATGTTTTTGAAGAATTTCACTCAAAACTGCACTTTTAGCGACCAAATCCCATACCAATTTTGACAAATTTAAGTCATCGTATTTTGGAACTATTGTATTTGCATATTTCTTGATTTGAACTGACAATCAACTTGCATCTGGATGTGGTTTAAAATTCGATAGGTGTGTACACAATAGATGTTATATCAGTGCATCAAATTTTATCTATCTAGCTCTCTTCGTTTTGAAATTATTAGGTTAAGTAACATTCGAGCATCCGGACAGACGTATTTCTTCTGAACAGATTTCACACCGAATTTAATATAAATCTGTATGATGTAAAAACCATGTAATAAATTTCTAACTCAAAGCTTTTTTGAATTATCACAGGCAGACAAATGTACATTTTCTAAAAATATGCTAAAAAGGTCTAAAACCTAAAGCTTCTCAAAAATGTCGAGTTCGAATTTTTTGACGGTTATTAAACTTTTTTATCGTAAGTATACGAGAAAATATATAGTGCTGCTTATTTTTGCAATCGAGAAATCTGAAGACGATAAGGAAATAAACATGAAGATAATCTCTGACGCTCTTGCGTTTTATAAGTATTCGTTTAACATTTTTTGCAACCATGATTTGTGCTTATGATTCGGATAAGTATCTAATAAGATGCTCATTTCATTGCCTTCATTCTCTTTATAGTAGTAGAGAGAAGAATATCTAATTAGACAGTAGTGTGAATCACAGGTGATTCATACGAACGTTGATTCATGGTTTATCATTTGGACCATTATCTAATAAAATACTTATTTCTTTGCAATCTTTTTAGTGTAGAAGAGATGAGAATATTTAGTTAGAGAATAATGTGAATCACAGGCGATTCACATGCTTCGCAACATATTAAAACTAAGAGATATAAACGAATCAAATTTTACATTGCAAGAAGGTTTTTGTTATGACCCGAATATGATGACAGGACAAGCAATGTATTCAAGAGAAAAAATTTTATGAATCAAACAATACTTGTCGTTTAATTTCAATATTTGTACGTTGGGACAGTAAAAAATGTTCTTATACTTTAATTAATTATACCACTATAATTTTTTTCGATTAAAAATCGGTGCATCCTTAATTGAATATTAGAATGAAGCATTTGAATCGTATATTATTTTATCAATTTCGTAAGCATCAATTTACATTATAATGAAATGTAAATAAACTTTAAATTGTAGCATAAAACAAATATTAAGAACTTATTATGATGACGATTAATTCTGAAATAGAATGTTTTTTATTCTAACCATTTCACATGTTTTATATATTTAGTAGAAATGATCTTGCAGACAATCGTTTTCAAAATGATGATTTTTTCATATAAGCATATGAAAAATATTTATATTTAAAAAATATTGAACCTATCGGCAGCAAAGAACAATTAAAATAACAAATTTAGTTTATCTTTTAAGAAGTGTTTGCTAAGACAGAATAACAAATTGGAATTAATTCATCAAGTTGTTAGAAATTAGATCGCAGTCACATTTTATTTTCATTTCACACCAAACCCTCCGAAAGAATAAAAAATAAAAGGGGAAAAAATCGTCTGGAAGCAGCTGTATTCTGTAACGAAACGTTAAGTGAGTAAACATTAGAATGAGATTAATGTAATAAGATCAGAAATTATTTTCAAACGAAAGCAATCCGAAAATTATTACAGCAGACACGTGCGAAGACCGGAAAACAATAATAACGAAAAAGAAAAAAAACGACACCAAAGAAGCTCTGCTGTAATTGTATTGGCGATTTTCTGAAACGAAAGAAGTAACGGGAATCCTCGCCAAAAGTTTAGATTATAATCAAATTTGCTTTATTCTTTCGCTTCAATATCATTTCGCTCGCCTGAGCCTGACGTTCCAGTATTTTCTAAATAACATAAAAATGGTTTAGGAAAGCAAATTTACACTTCTAAGAGTGAAAAAATGGACGGATTTGCATTTTCTTGATTCAATTATTTAGGAATGCGAAACATGGATCGCGATTTTCTGGCTCCTATTTTTCAAAAAAAATTGAAAGGAGAGATCGTCTTTATTAGATGTCTTTTCTTTATAATTTTTTGTTGCCAGATTTTGGAATGTTAGATTTTATCCCATTTTTGGAAGAAAACAAAATCTTGATTTTTTTTTGTTTCGTTAATAACTTATTAACTATTAATAGAATAATGAATTTTTCTTATCTTTTAAGATAAAATTATTCTTAAAATTCCTTTCTACCAGAAAAAAAATTGAAATATGCGAAAACTATCAAAACAAGCTAATATTCTGATAAAAAAAAACAACAACAACAGAACACCCTAAAATGATGTCGTTAAAATAACCTAATGAAATGAATTAAATTATGTTTTAAAAGATTATAAAGAAGAAATTAATAATTATAATAATTAAAGTTAATAATAGTTAATAATCATAAAAATATTAATAATTATGTGGTTAATAAAAGGGCATTTATACAAAGGAAAAAAAGTTTTAACCGAAAATTAAAAACAAAACCGGCTTTCATAAGAAAAATGATTCAAAAAATCATTTTTCTTAACAAAAACTAAAAATATTTCGTCTATTCCATGTTGCCAATTGAAAAATGAATTTACTTGAGTCAAAAGATAATTTATTTCAGTAATTTGTTAACTTCTGAGACAACTAAAGAAAGAAATCCTTTCAACTCCATTTTATTTATTATATTTTGAATTAATCATCAGAATGTTATTTTGTAATGGGAATATAGCCTTTGTTGCTCCATATCCCATAATATTTTAAATTCAAGAATTCAATTCAAGTTATTTTGTAATGAAATGTATCTCTTGAAAAATACAGATGGTGATTTCACACACATACAAAAGAAACATGCGGATATTTCATGATTTAAATCAATTATTTTCTGATTTGCGAATATAAATTATAGGAGCTATAAAAATGAAATTAATTTTCTTTGCGAGGATTTCTAAAAATTCATTTTCTGAATCTGTTTTAAGAATAGTTTTCGATAAATTTCGAAGGAAATACAACACTGACATTTTTCAATTTAATTTATCAATTGAACTCAAAAACGATAAATTTTTCCTATTGTTTTCGAAACTAATCAATACTTTTTTTCCAAAACGCTAATTTACTAATTTTAAAGTTAGTTTCAGAATAACATTTAATTTTTTTAATGAAAACGCAATTTTTAATGAAGGTGATAATCTTAAAGCGATTCTTGGATTATAATTTAAGAGCAAAATGATTTTTTATAATAATTTTTTAAAAGCAATCTTTTCTAAAAGAAATAATCTCTCGGCCTTTCTTGTCTGTATGAGAAATATACAAAGAAAGATTATTATATTAATCTTTAAAAAACTAAACTGAATATTGAGTCCATTTTACTTGAAACTGTACTTTGATTAGGAATACGGTAATCCAAAAAAGCAGCAACCAAGAATAATAAAATTTGATTCGTGGTATTTTATCAAATTAGGTGGAATATATTTCGAACGAAATTTATCATCAGGATATCTGTTCGTTCTTTCAAAGCTAAAAACCAGATTTAACTCGGTGAATGAAATTTGGAATTCTGTTTTATTCCTATAATTATTCAATTTTGGCCCATAAATCGTTGAATGTCAGGTGAAGTTTTTTTACTTTCTAATATTCCAATTATAAAAAACGAAAATACTGTAAATATCAAAATATCAGAACTGTAAATTTAGACGAATCTCCCTTTTTAGATCTCCGAATTTAAAAAAAAACATTTTCACCTATAGGCTTGTCTATGATATAGACAAATTAAAAATATTTTGACAACCTCATGAAATTTGGTATAAGATCTTTACTCCAAGGTAGAATTCGTAGATTCCTATGAAATTTTGGGCGATATTCATTCACAGGAAGTCTGTTTGTCCGGCTATTTTTATAAAAATTGTTGCAATATCTTCAAAAAGGCAATAAATTTCGGCAGGCGGATTTAATATGTATAATGTAGGGAAAATTGCATTTTGAGACAAATTCAAATAGAACTTGACGGTCAGAATGTACATTCAGGAACCTGCAAATACGATAAATGAAAAATGAAATAATTTAAATATATTAAACCTGATATATGATTTTTATTTTATTATGAATATTTCAGTTCTGCGTAATATTTTTTTACAAAACTGTTTAAAAAAACGCGTTTAAAACAAAAATTAAATTTTTGGATGGCATTTAAGGTATTTCTGAAATTAATTGCCAAAACTCTAAACAAAGACATGGCAAATCACATGATCACATGACAAATCAGACAAATCCAGTAAAAATATTACTCACATGAAAATATTTCGTGATTATTGTTCTCCAATACCATGCAACTTGCATTTATTAGAAAATATGCGAGAAATATTTGGGGAGACCTTCTGGTTCACGAAAGGGAGAAAAAATGCAAATGATTAAATAATTGAATCTTAATGTTATCAGTTGAGAACATGGTGTTGTTTTGATTAGAGGTTTTTGAAGCCACAAAATGAACAGGCAAAAAAAAAAATGGCGATTTATACCTTTTTGGGTATCTATGTCTCGCTTTTAGGGTTGTTAGAAAAGGTAAAGATAGTTGACACATTGGGCAACCTATCACCAACAAAAAGTTACAACTTGGCATGAATGGTCGCCAAGTACCCGATTCTCGATATATATTACATGCATATTCTGAGAGTCACCAGATTGTTTCAAACTTGTTTAAATTGGTTAATGACTTAAATTAATTAAAATAAGCAATGCCTTAAAAATAATGTTTTAACGTGATAACATGGCATTTGAGATAGTAGATTTCAATTTTTTTCATCTTTATACCCAAATTGAACATTTGTGTATGATTTCTCTTTAAGTTCATTTAAGAGTAAAATGTTTATAATGTCTATCCGATCATATATAACAACAAGAAAAATAAAATTACTTGTTAAGCAAATGAAATATGATAGGTGGCCTCTGTACCTTTTACTATCGACAGGTCAAACCGACCATGCAAATTTTATACTGGCAGGTCGCTTTTCGTTTCAAAAGAAGGGTGCAGGACGTAAAATGAGTTATCATCAAGGATGTTTTCCCTTTATATCCTATATCCCTCTTTGAAATAAAAACTAGCAAGGCAATATAAAATTTGCACGGCCATTTGGTTTGGGTTTTGTAATGAAAGATCTATTTCAAAACTGAGAGTAATATTATGCTTGAATTCAGTGAACATCGGGAAGAAATACCAAACATATGCACCTTGCACACTTCCTAAATATATAATATCCAACCTGCACTTCTCTAAATATATATACTCTACATCCTGAATCCCTCCTAAATATATATTTTACATTCTGCACTTTTCTTTTAAACAAACACTTTCAAACCAATATAAAATTTGCTGGCCATTTGGGTTGGGTTTGTATTGAAAGATATATGTCAAAACTGTGAGTAATATTATTTTTGAATTCAGTGGACAATGGGAAGAAATACCAAGCATATACTGAGTATTATATGCTATACATCCTGCGCACCTACCAAGTATATACTTTACAGCCTGCACTCCTCCAAACGTATACTTTACACCCTGAATCCCTCTCAAATATATATTTTACATTCTGCACTCTTCTTTGAAACAAACACTTTCAAATCAATATAAAATTTGAACGGTCATTTGGGTTGGGTTTGTATTGAAAGATATATGTCAAAACTGTGCGTAATATTATGTTTGAATTTAGTGAACAACACGAATAAATGCCTGACATATACTTAGTTGTATATACTATACATCCTGCGCACCCCCCTAATATATACTTTACATCCCGAAGACCTCCCAAATATATATTTTACATTCTTGCACCTTTATTTGAAGCAGAAATCTGGAAGCCAAAATAAAATTTGCACGACCATTTAGGTTGAGTTTGCAATAAAAGATCTGAATCAAAACTGAGAGTAATATTATTTTTGAATTCAGTGAACAGAGAGGAAAAATACCACACATATACTGAGTGGTATATACTATACACCTTGCACACCTCCCAAATATATAGTTTACAACCTGCATTCCTCTAAATATATACTTTATATACTGAACTCTTCCCAAATATATATTTTATATTCTGCATCAATATTTGAAACAGAAACTGGCAAGGCAGTATAAAATTTTCACAGCCATTGGAATTGGGTTTGTAATGAAAGATCTGTGTCAAAGCTGAGAGTAATATTACGTATTTTTCACGTTATGAAAGCCACGGGAAAAAATGCCAAACATATATTGAGTGGTCAATACTATAAATCCTGTACACCTCCCAAATATATACTTTAAAGCCTGCATTCCTCCAAATATATATACTTTACATCTTGAATCTCTCCCAAATATATATTTTATATTCTGAACTCTTCTTTGAGACAAAAACTTTCAAACCAATATAAAATTTGCATGGCCATTTGGATTGGGTTTGTAATGAAAGATCTATGTCAAAACTGTGAGTAATATTATGTTTGAATTCAGTGAACAACAGGAAGAAATATCACACATAAACTGAGTGGTATATACTATACATCCTGCACACCTCCTAATATATACTTTACATCCCGAAGCCCTCTCAAATATATATTTTACATTCTGCACGCTTCTTTGAAGCAGAAACTTGCAAGCCAATATAAAATTTGCGCGGCCATTTGGGTTGGATTTGTAATGAAAGATCTGTATCAAAACTGAGAGTAATATAATGTTTGAATTCAGTGAACAACGAGAAGAAATACCAAACATATATTGAATTGTTTATACTATACATCCTGAACATCTCCTAAATATATACTTTACAACCTGCACTCCTCCAAATACATACTTTATTTCCTGTATCTCTCCCAAATATATATTTTAGATTCTGCATCCCTCTTCGAAACAGAAACTGGCAAACCAATATAAAATTTGCCATTTGGCTGGGTTTGCAGTGAAAGATATATGTTAAAAATCAGAGTAATATTAAATTTGGAATCAGAGAACCGCCAGATGAAATGCCAAATGTACACAATGTTTTCTCAATACCATAAACAGCACAAATATTTGATAATTATTTCAAAGACACAACAAAGAATGAAATCTTATTTAGTTAATGAATTCAAAAACTGTATTATATATGAAAATGAGGAACAAATAATTCATATTTCATCGTCAAACTTCAATTATTAAAAGTATATTTTGATAAACATCCACAGTATATTTTGAAAACAGTTAACAGTAGAAAATTTTTTCATGTCATATTACTGAGTCATTCCCTTATTGAGTTTATCTATTTCCCATAGAAATCCATGTCAGTATTTTTTACGCAATCTATAAATTCCGAGTTTCTACTTATTTTACAAGATATATTTGAATGCATTTCTTGACGCCAGGGCATTAAGAAGAAATATTCCAGTAAATAAAAATCGACTCTATGAAGAGTTCAAGTGCGGGAAATGATCCAAAAAATGTATACAGCCTGAATTTGAAACAAAATATTTTTAGAAGATCTGATTCACGAAAGTGCAATTCCATAAATTTACGTGCTCGATCTCTGACCATAAACGCACAAACAGACACTGAGCACTCTTGAGAGAAGCACCGAAAGGTTTTTCCTTATCGACTATGGAGTTCAGGTTACATCGCTGAAATATTCGCAGTCAATTTTTTTCTCTATCTCGAAATTTTCGAAATATTTTTCTGAAGGAAGAGGACGAGAAACATCTTATAGAGAATTTTTTTCCATCTTGCAGCTTTTTTCGTTGAAATTGCTTTTGAATAGAAACATCTACAGCAGGATGTTACCCAGAAGAAACTCTAATGGAAATCAATGAAAAATGCTTCAGGGAGTAGGCACATGCACACTCTTTGATTTTAAGGCGGCTGTGCTTTAGGGTTAGAAAAAAAAATATTGCATCCTAACCCTACCCAACCCCTTTCACAATAATCTTAAAATCAGAAATAAGCGTTCAACAATTTTCATTTTTTATTCGAAATTGTAATCTTTCTTGCCATTCATAAAATTCTTGACACATTCATAAAAATTCTTACCAGTACAATTCAATTTTAACCACGACCAAAAAGCGTTTAGAAAAAATTTCTCCAAATTATAAATATATTATCATATTCATTATTATTTATTATGAAACATTTTCAAGGTGCGAATTACTTGTTATATAATTGGCAATTGAAATCGCCAAACTGGCAAAATATCCGAATTAGTGAATACCTTCTTTCCTTTATGATGATGATGACGTGTCCGCTTTACAACGGAAAGAGAGGAGCAGTAGCTTCCGAGGGTAGAAGCCCTGAGCACCCGAGGACAGAAGTTCTCGCTCATCTGAGGATGATGCACACACTCACTTACACATCTCCTTTTTATAGGTCACAGATAGTGCACAAAAGAAAAACCATGTCCCTAACCGGGACTCGAACCAGGGACGTCCAGGTCACGATAAAGACGCCTAACCTCTGTACCAGGACGCCGGCTTCTTGCTTTCATGAACATAATGAATAAGCGGGACAGGTCTCCACAAATATTTGTTGCATACTCTCCAATAAAAGTGTCGAACCTTATATTGTACGCCTATCTGGCATAGTATTGGAGAACTATAATTACGAAATAATATCTTTTGGAGAGAGTTTAGTATTTTCCCCGTACCTATCGTGTCATTATGGGCGAGTGTTTTTGGCGATAAATCCCTAAAGATCCGTTAACAGTATCCGAAAATGAAATTTGTACTTTAGGCACCTTTTTCCTCAACCAATTCAAACATAAATTGGTCAGAAAATTTCACTTGTAGCCACAAAATCCCATAACAAATTTGATACATTAGCAATTGCGTTTGTGAGTTATAGTGCTTGCATGTTTCTAAAAGCACGGACTGACAGACAATTGACCCATTTATTGGATTCGGGTCAAGATTTGACATGTACCTGCACCATAGATGTTAAATCGGCACATCGATAATGTAGAATTTTATTGATATAGCTCTCTTCTTCTTCGAACAGCCATACAAAGGGGCTTCTTCTAAACAGATATTACTCAAAATTTAACAGATATCGGAAAAATTGGTGTAAATATCGTTTACTAAATTACAGCCACCAAATGCAAAAGAGTTTTTGAGTGCATTTATAGAGTTGGAAATGGTAAACGATCATAATAGCATTTCAATCTATATTGTTATGAATGTTGTGTAGATTAGATGTAAATATTTATGAATGTTGTGTAGATTAGATGTAAATATTTATGAATGTTGTGTAGATAAGATGTAAATATTTATGAATGTTGTGTAGATTAGATGTAAATATTTATGAATTTTGTGTAGATAAGATGTAAATATTTATGAATGTTGTGTAGATGTAAATATTTATGAATGTTGTGTAGATGTAAATATTTGATTTTTTTTGAGTAGATGTAGTAAATATTTATGAATTTTTGCTTAAATATTGTAAATTGTAAACAGTTTAATTGTACAAAATCGATTGTAACAGAATCGAACGTCAGCAAGAAAATACCGTTCTAAGGGGATTTACACCAGAAGATTGCCATATTTGACCAACTTGGTGATGTGCGTTGGAGACATAATGGTTTTTACTACAAGCTAAAATGTGTAGTCGAAGTTAAGAAATAAAGATTTGTTTTTTGAGAATATTCAAGGAATTTCTACAGTTGTCTGGACAGAGTGAACGCTTTCTTACTGCCTAACTCACTTCAGTGAGACGCTATTTAAAAGATTCGGCTTAAGGAGGGCGATCAGTTGTGTTCGTAGGGCAAGCTACGTTGGTTGGCTGAGCTTGATAGTGCGTCTTTTCTCTTGTTGCCATGAGAGTAAATAGCTCCCATGTTATTTGAAATTAGCGGATTAAGTGGATTTAATTCACTGTGAATTTGTAGCTTGTGTGGTGTACATTTAATACGCGTTTTCATAGACAATAAAGCCTGTTCTTTGTATCACTCTTGTTTGAGAATTATTTTCGTAATAATATAATTATTTTGAAATCAACAATTTATTTACTTATTCTTCAGTATTTATTCATCTTACGTTGTGTTTTATGAAGGGTATATTATAGAACATATATCAATTTTCAGACACCGAACTCAAAGAGATTTTGAGTTATCTTTCTCACAAACTGACAGAAGAATATTTTTCAAAAGTGTCCATACGAATGTTCTTTTTCGAATTCAGGGTAGTTTAAATAGTAGAGATTCGTTATATCTTGTAGACAACCAAGCTAGAATCTTTTGGAAATTGCCCATGCTTTGCCTATTTGACAATTGTTTCTTTCTTCTATGCATACTTGGCATACTAGAAAAAAAAATATTTTTTATGCCTTAGTACAAGAGGAAGTGAGGAAGCTAATAATGTGTTTCACATCACGTTCCGCTCCCATCAACAAGCCTGCCCAATATCCACATCTCGCCTTCTCCCCATCTATTTATCGCATGTAAGAACAAGGCCAGAGCCAGATTGGCCAGTTGGCTAGCTGCCTAATAGATTAGCCGGCTACGCTTGGTTAATTTCTTTCGGATTCTGCTTAATCACAGAGGAAACGCATTTCCCTGCATATTAATTCCCAGAAAACTGTCGTCTAATATCCCCCCGCCTGGCTCCAAATTCTTTTCAGAGAGCAGCTATTAGGAGATAAGAATTGTGTGCGGCTCTCATAAATTGAGCTATTTGGGAAATTAATATCATAACTCATCAGTGGAAGGCCGGTTCCTTTCTTTTAAATGAAAATCCATATTCATTTGATATGTGCGGTGTCATAAGAAACTATGTTGTTAGAGCATCATTTGCAGAAGCAGCGTGCTAAAGTGTAGAAAATCATTTTTTATTGTATTAAAAATCTGGCGGCAAAAGCAAAAAAAAAAAAAAATATCGAACGTGATTATAAATGCTCTAAGCACATTAGAGTTATAATCATATTCTTAAAATATTTCTGTTTTTACTCTCTTAAAGATCAAGGTCATAGAACTGCACTCTTTGAAAAAGCAGCATCGCGGCTGGCTCAATTTAAACAGTTAAGCCTAGTTTTGAAAAAATAACAGTGTTTTAATTTTATTTAGAAATTATTGTTGTTGTTACTTATGGTGCTTGCCTATGGACAAGCTCCCAGCTGATACAGCAGTGGATTTAAGCCGAAAGGAGCGTCTCTTGTTTTTTTGAAGCAGCGCCAACTAGGGCCCAGAGTACGACTTAGCTACACACTCACCACATTTGCTTGCACAGTTGCTTTTTACAGGGGGGCACAGTCACACAATTCACAGATAGAACACAGAAGAACAACCATGCCCGAACCGGGACTCCCAGAACACGAGGAAAACGCGCTATCTCTGTGCCAGAGAGCCGACCAGAAATTATTGTGAAAGAATAATACTTTTTACGAATTAGCAGTTGACCTTCGCTGTCAGACAAACAGAGCCGGCCATCTGTGAAATAAAAGAAGCCCAGGCACACGCACGCACGCACACACACACACACACACACACAGAGCGAGAGCGAGAGCGAGAGCGCGCTCGCGCGCGTGAGAGAACATGAATATGGACACATGTTTCAATTGTAGGTTTATTTAATACGTTCCTCTTAATTATTTCAGGAAAATTAATCTTTAGAAATTTCTTTTTCGATACGTAATATAGTAACTGTCGGCACTCAAGACGGTGCATCATTTTGACGTTTTATTTATTCATTTTTCAAATTCAATTGTTAAAAACGCCTACATAATGGCCAAGAGATGTCGATTAATTTTTCAAAGAAATTGGACTTAAAAGAATTATGTGAATATTTATTTTTCATAACAATAAACAAATCTTTGTATTAGGTGGATAATTTTGCATGTAATTATTTTTCGAACTGCAGAGGTTAAGGGTTCTGCATACATGCTTTACCGATGGCAATTCTTTATTAATTTTGTAGAAAGATCGCTTAGCATTTGCTATGGTAATTATAAAAAGAAAAGTTTTAGTACATCTAATACTTTTACAATTAACTCTTTATTATTTAATATATATCTCAGAATGACTTCTGAAATATTTCGTATAGCAATGCAATTTTCTAGATTAAGTTCTCATTTAAATCTATCTTATAAATCTTTACAAAGTTTTGGGGAAATTTATCTTAAATTTTTATATCAGTGATTAATTTGAAGTAACTTTTAAATCTTTTTTCAATATGAAAAATAACAGTATCAGTTACAGAGTTTTACAAAAAATAGTCCCTAAATTCCTCAATCAGATTTTCTGTAATTGCATTTTCTATTTCAAATATAATTTTTCTCTTTTTCGAATTCGTTATTCTGAAAAATGTTCTGAAACATTCAAATTCATTAAAAATATGTTAATTTTTTTAAAATTTTGAATTTCAGTTTTAATTTTACTGACAAAATTAAAATCCCAGTCGAAGACGTTTTTTTTTAAATTGAAACTGTTTACTGATAATGTTAATTTTTTAAAAAAGTTACAAACCATAATATTAAACATAAAATAAAAGTTATTCTTGTATAGCATCCAAATAACTTTTTAGAATTGGACACAACTGTTTGATCGTTTCTTAAATCAACAAATTCTTCTGGGGCATTTCATTACAAGTTTGATTCAAACTGTGCATACACTGCTTTAACTGAATCTATCTTAGCTTCCCGAAGTGAGGCGCATAGTGGTTTAAGAGTAAATGTTTAAATGCTTTTTCAGAATTTTCAACCTTTTTGTAGATGCAGAAAATAAACAATATAAGCGTTGCAATATCTCCAAAAAATTTTACAGTTGTACAATTCTTCCTCAGTTGAAGTTAGAATTGCAAATTCTGAAGTCGAAGCAATTTCTTTGGCAGAATTACTTCGTAGCTTAGAAAATAGACCTACTTGTGACTTTTTTTTGTGAGTTTAGTTTTTCTTTTCTGATGATTTTCTTTTTTCACAACTTGAGGGATATTTACTTGCAATGGACTTGATTATATCCAAGTATCAGTTATCAGTTTTAAATAATTTATAAAATGAATTATCAAATTACTATATTTGTAATACATGTTATTTCCTAGTAGTTGAGGTAGGTGACTATAAATCTACTTATCTTTTATTAACAATATTTTGCACACTTGTGCAAGATTATGTTGTTGATACTTATGGAATTTGTCCTGGAAAACCCCCTGCTGATACAGCAGCAAATTTAAGCCAAAAGGAGTGTCTCTTGTTTTTGAAGTAGCGTCAACTAGGGCCAAGAGTACGACTTAGTTACACATTCACCACATTTGCTTGCACAGCCCCTTTTTACAGGGGGGCACTGTCACACATCTCACAGATAGCACACAGAAGAACAACCATAACCGAACCCGGGGCTCCCAGAACACGAGGAAGACGCGCTACCTCTGTGCCAGAAAGCTGGCGTACAGAATTATAATATATATTATGAACTTCGTATATTTCTCAATCCATTTAAACTTCTGCTCCACTTAAACTTCTTCCTTAATGGTTTTCATTTCGGTCGTAGCCGGTGAAGAAGCAATGGAATATGTATTACTAGGAATTGATAATTATTATCTTCGTTTTACTTTTTGTTTGAATAACTTAATATAAGCAAACATACACTGGTGCAAGCATATAAAATATTACATAAGAGGTAGAAAAAAAATTAAATATCTGATGATTTACAAATCTATTTGAGCCCAGCCTCTGTCTCGACTTCTGACCATCGCTTGCGCCCCGAAGTCACGCCACTCTGTATTTAACATGTCTAAAAAGGATTTCCTTATTCGTAAATGAATCCCCCCAAGGGCCACCTCGTAATGAGGCTGAGTTCCTTCTGGCATGGTGGTTGAATCTCGCCACCCTGTAGGGTACACAAGGTGGGGGATACATCCCCCATCTATGACGGGACATACTTCCTACAGGTAGGGTTGTTCCGTGGCCGGTGATGGCCATTAGGACTTAACCACAATTCCCGTCGATGTTGCTATTGGTGAGGTCCGGCCATTAAGCCTTTGTGGTTTAAATCCGTGTGCCTTCGGATGGGTCGTAGAGTCTAGATATGACTTATTTCTAATTGAACCCCCCCCCATAGGTATCACTGCGAATATTGCCTAATAACGGCGTCCGTCGAAACTCAGCGAGCCACGTGGAAAAAAATTATATACTTTCAATGCCGTGTAAAACCCATTATTGTTCAGAACACTATTTTAATTCTCAATCATGGTGCCCCCTCCCCTAAATCGTGTGGCCCAGAGGTTAGCACCCACCTCAAGCACTTTTATACAAAGTGATAACTATATGAAACGAAGAGGAGATTTTTAAAGAGATTCTAGCTGACTTCTTGCTCACATGCGTTACAAACCCTTTTATGGGGTGGACTTCATTCATGCTTTCATACATTCATCCACAGATCGAATTTAGAACTGGAACAGGGAACGATCTCCTCTGTTCCTGTACCCCCAGTGGTATTACTCTCGACATGGAGGACTTTGTAACCACAATAGATTTAACTCCCGCCAGCCACCACCCACACGGGGATTCTTCGACTGGCCGGTTCGAACTCACAGTCCAAAGGATGCGAATCTAACCAAGCTATCCCGGACCTATTCTTTCTTATAAAAGACTCCAACGTTGGAGTTAACGTTATAGCCTGTAATAATTATGAATTAGCTTGTAATTGTGATTTAAATTGTGCCAGGGACCGCACACACAAAGAGTCTTCAGCTGGTGGGTTCGAACTCGCAACCTAAGGAATACGAGTCCAATGTTCTACCAGCCCAATTAACGTAGTAAAAAGCGAGAAAGAGAAAAAACTAATTTTACTAAATGGCCAATTACGGTTAAAAAAAGAGTAAAAGTGATGCAATTACTTATTAAAATATATTGCCTGCATTTTTTAACAACTAATAATTTTAATCGTCCATGTCGGAATAAAAAAGTGAATCTATTTTCAATTTATAAAATTCTCGATTTAAATACACAGAAGGAAACTTTGACACTTTATAAATAATCCTTTAAATCATCGAGGAATTGGTCTTTAAGCTTGAGAAGAATTTTTTTCGAGAGTTTTAAGAATTATTTAGAAATTTTTTCCTGGAATCTTAAGAATTTGTCTTCTTTGATTCGATATTGCTTTGTATTAGAAAGGAAAAAAATGATGTTTTACTCATCGACTTAAATTTTAAATTGAATCAAATGTTAGTAGTTTTTTTATGACACTTTGTAAAATTAGATGCATATTAAAATTAAAGGTTTTAAAAGTTGTATACTTTTTTTACAAATACTCGAAGGAAAGTAGTTGAACAAAAAAAAGTCTTATTGCAATATATACTGGTATTAATGCATCAAAAAAGGATAAAATTTGGAAATACTATTTTTAAAAATATTTGAATCTTTTATTAAATGAGGGAAAGCAAACAGTAGAAAAAAGGAATATTTTGTCAATTGTTTAAGTTTTTAGCTGAAACTGTCTATTTTTTTTATTGTTAGAACTTGGGTGGTTCAAACGATTTAATTTCGAATAATTTGGCTGTTTTCTCGGAATTGTTCTTTGATTTCTTGAAATACCTTTTAAAATTTGGAATTTATTTTCCTTCAGTGTTACAAATAAAAACAGTGAAAATATTTTTAATTTTATACATTATTTTATATATTATTTTATATATTATATAATTTTTTTATATATTTTTATTTATTACTAGCCGCCTTTGGCGACCAGTCGGTTCACCAGTATTGATGCTCGCTAAAATTTTCATATAATATTTTATGTAGTTGTGTCTCATAACAGGTTTTTCACCAAAATATTTTTAAACCAAACAAATTTGATAATCATATAATTCATTTATAGTATTTTCTTCAGATGTTCTGTTCATTGTACTACTCGTCTTTCTCTTTCTATCCGAACAATGATTGCCCCCAAATTGATATTTTACTTAAATGGTGGAGGGAAAGGTTTAAAATTCTACGTTTTTATAGAATAATGAGATTCAAATTTTCATAAATGTAAACACACTAACAAATGAAGACACAATTGGTTTTCAAGAGATGCGAAAGTTTAAAAACAGCTTGGAAAATGCCGCGCACAGAGGAAATAATATTGAAACACACACATCCTTCTTTTCTATCCTTTTTTTCTTCACTAATTTTGTTTCTACAAACCCTATTTTCACTTTGTTATTCTTTTTTTTCCTCCCCTGCCCAAATTTTCTTTTGAGCAGACATAGATTAAATATCCATACCGACTAATAATAAAAGCAACTATTTTCTTTCTTTTTTAAACATCCCGTAATCTATGAATGAAAACCAACTGACTTCGCGCATTTCTTTCTAAATAAATCTTAATTTATTACTTCCTGCTATCTTACTCAGTTGATGTGGGGGAAGGAAATGAAGATTTTTGGCGGGAAAGTAAGAAAAGTTTTAAAGTAAGTCGTAAAAGAAAAGTAAGAAAGTAAGTCGTTTTAACTATTTTCCTTACAGTTTTTTAATTTTTTTCTCTCCATAAGAACCATCCTCGTGTCTTAACGAAAATATTTTTAAAAAATTAGTCGAATCGGTCAAGCCGTTCTCCAGTTTTGCGCTTAGCAACGCATTTCGAGATCCATTTTTACTAAAATAGATTTTATACATTATTTTATTTTTAGGCTGGTTTTTTAAGAAAATGCTTGTAACTTGCATTGGTAATATTTATTAATTATTAAATTTTAATATATATAAGGATTTTACTGCAATCAAGTAAAATTGTCGATTTCCTTTAAAGGTGCAGAAATTTAAGGGGCGGCATATCAACTTAGTTGCCGTCCTCGTCCTTTGAACACAGATCAAAATTATAAATCACCAAATAACTCTAGTGTTACTTTAAAATGATGTTACGATAGCAAAGTAACAACCCTTGCATCTAAAAGACTCAAAACTTGCCTTCTTAAAGATTGTATGTAGTCACAAAATCCCATACTTAATTTGATAAATAACTATGTCATTACGTATTTGAATAATCGCATTTAAATTTTTTTGAAAATACAGATCGATAGACAATCATCCCGTAGTTGGTTTTGGCTCAAAATTTTATAGGTGTCTGTCTATACTACAGATGTTAAATTAATATAAAGAATTTTATTTATCTAGTTTTCTTCGTCTTCTATTATTATCTTCTTCTTTATTTATCTTCTTCTTTTATTTATCTAGTTTTCTTTTCTTTGCAAATATCATGTTAATTTATATTCAAATAGCCAAACAGAAGGATATCTAAACAATATTTTATTTAAAATTTGGTAAAAATCTGTAAATTTGATGCCAAGACTATACACAAAATTTCAACGGCCAATTTCAAATCGTTTTTGACATTTCTTTATCAGTAGAGAATAGGAATTTTTCAAATACAAAGACAGCAAATATTCAAAAAAGTCTCAAGTTCGATTACTTCGCTTTCCCTTATACTATGTACAAAAAAAGTAATGCAATTCTCCTAATTGTATACCATTAAATTAACAATGCAATCTTCAAACTGTACAGAGGATATTCTCCCAAAAAGAAACAACTTCCCAAAAACTAATTACCTTAATTTACTGTTCCCATTTGAATAAATGGCTCGCTCACAACAGATTTAGACTTAAATTGAGTTCGGATAGCATGACCACACCGGCAACAATTGCATTGCGTGCGGCAACGGACGGACGTCTTGCTCGGACAACTTCGAGAGAATGGGTTGAAAGTTGCCTTTTCTTTGTGAAACGGCGAGTGGACAGACATTGCGTTAGAACATTGTAAACTTGGTGTCTTTCTTGCGGAAAAATAACTTCATCGGTTGAACAACCACAGTAAGTTACGGTCACGGGTGCGTGCCTACGGGAACTGGACGATGTTTTTTGCCATGCCTGCTTTTGTCCACGCATGATAGATCACCAAATCTGAATCGTTATTAGAAGTTGATTCAAAGACAAAGATTTGGAGTGCCAAAAGATAGATTTCTTTGTCTTTTTTTAACATAGAAATATAGAAAAATAAAGAAAGGTATCTTTGAAAAATTCGATCTTGCGATTTCTATAAATTCTTACATTTGAGAGCTTTTCAAACTAGAAAAAAAAACTTTATGACTTAAGTCTGACTTCTGACTTCAATGATATGATAGTCCGAAAACGCTTTGAGCTAAATATATGAATACAAATAAATTTTAACGTTAAGAATTTGGCCTTAAACCTCAATTTATAAATTTCTATGAAATTTTAACTAAACTCCATTTGTAAGAAATCTGTCTACTTATATTTGAACTCTATAATTTATATCGTTCCATTTTTAAGCGTTCGAAATTCATCCCCTTATACAAACCTTGCTCTTCCACGGAGAAATAAATTGTATTTCATTTAAAATAGGTATTTTCTTTGAACACATTCACCCACACACACACACACACACATTAGCCAGCTTTTAATAACACGTTGCTATTACATTTACAAAAGCTCTGATTTTAAAAAAAGTTAATGACTACAGCAAATAAAACCTAGAAAAATGTTATTTTAAGTTCGTGATTATATAAAAGGAAATAAATAGAAAAAGCGATATTTTTTAAAAACATTAAATGCGAGATGATTTTTTGGCTTTTTTTTCAATACTAAAGTGACTCATTCAATGAAATGATGAAAATGAATAACAATATAATTTAGCTTGCACGAGCACGTGGTGCTTGGCCGTTCAAGAAATGATGTTCTGGCATGATACATTAAAATATGCATAGCAGGTTTCATTTTAATCTTTATTTATTTTATTCTAAAATCGGCCGTGCTCGAAAACTTTGATTATCAGCTAGAAAAGTTAAAAATGAAAGTTAAAAAAAATCATTATATATAGAAGGAGAAGTTTCATAATTGTTTCAAACCAGTTTAAACTGGTTAATGACTTAAATTAATTAAGACTAGTAATCACTTAAAAATAATAAAGTTCTCACATGATATCTTGAAACTTGCGATTGTAGATTTCATTTTTATTTCATTTGTTCTAGCAAAAGTATCTCCCAACCATATCAGGTAATAGCTTAATATATAAACATCAAAGTGAGTACTATCCCCCTAAAATTCTCATTAATTTATAACAAAGCTAAACGAAGTAAAGATAAAAATTCGCAGAAAGACGAAAATTGTGAATTCCTAAGAATATATATGGTTCCTAAGGCTTAAATAATGTAACTATTTAAAATCACTAAGCACCTGTGGGGTAACTTCATTTATATTACACTTCAAAATTATTTAAAATGAAAAGAGATAACGTCGCCTTTCGAAATAAAGTTGATTTCAAACAACTGATCTCGTCTGAGCGAACGTAAAAAAGAACAAAATAACATTAATCTGTTTACAATGTTCAATTTGTCATCTTTCAAAGGCTGATTAAGAGTTTGGAATCATTTTTTAAAAATTTCATCTAAAGTAAATGTTGGATTAGATTGTCAAAGAATTTTCTGCTCGTTGAGAAAGAATTAATTTTGCACTGCGATGTTTCAACCTTCATTTCGGTATGATCCGTTTTAAATTTATAAAATTGGAAGCTCGAAAATGACATTAGCAGTTTTAATAAATGATACATTTTGAAAGATCGCGAAAGAATTCAAAAATTTAAAGCTTGAGGCAATATTGACATTTAGAGTTTTCGTTCTGAATTGCTGTTTAAAAATGTTTCAAAATTGCAATATATTTCGTTTTAAAACTTTGATGTTGGCATGATAATAATAAGTTTCGGGTTCTTTAGGATTGAGTAGGAGGATTATAGCAGTATATCCCCAGACTCTATAAAAGATAGAATTCAGGTGTGGAATCTGTCCAGATGACCACTGTCACGTGACCTGACACTTTTTTGGCAACACAAGTTTATTATATTTTAAGGATTTAATGATTGGTGACTATTAATATGTGTACGATTAAAGTGCAATTTTAATCTATTCATTTCTCCAAGCTCCCAACAATGCAAACTTTTACCGGTATCAGCCACGTACTTCCGTGCAACTGTTACCCTCTCTTTGCTAATATCCTTTCTGCCTTGAGGCCGGAACAGCTGCGTGGTGGTTAGAGGCTTAACAAATACTAAATTAAGAGTGGTAATTACTAAGAGGATATGGTCAAATTATTCTCCTGTGATGAGCCGTCGAAAGTTTGTGCAAGGGCAAGCTCAGATGTCGCCCACGTCATCTGATCACTATCCAGAATCTAGATATCTATCTCGAAATAACTATCGTGTTTCTTCAGAATGGGATCTATATTCTTTAAAATACGATAATTATCTTGTTAAAAACATTTTCTATTTAGTTATTGTATATGATTTTTAAACTAAAATAGGCGTAGTTTACATTTAATGTATTTGATTCATAAATCGATTCTTTTTTACAATCTTTTATAAAACTTTAAAATTATTAAAATTGGATTTTCTCGTAGATTTTTACATTTTTAATATGATAGACAATTTTTTTACATCTTTATGTCATCGATAATAATACATACTAGCTTATTAATTTATAGTCTAATATTAATTTAGCTTTTATTCCATATAGCGAGCAGCATTGAGTGAAAAATATTAAAAAAATAGCAATATTCCACAAAGTAAACAATAATAAATTAAGAAATATAATAAAAATTAAAATGTAGAAGAAAAGTTAATAATATAAAGAGATTTTTAAAACAACATTTGGGGATTAAAATTAAAATGTCTAAAAAAAGGCAGAAAACAATATGATAATTAAATAAAAGCATAAAAAATAAGTTGCTTTTCACTAATTAGAAATTAAAATATATTATTATTATTATTTTAATTCATTATTACCAGAATATTATTATTGAAGGCTTACAATTTTTAAATTTTTATTTTAAAATTTTTAACAAAAAATAATTTTCAAGCTTTTAATGTATAAATTATTTAGGCTTCTCATTAAATTAGGGCTTTTTCATTTTAATTATAATCTGTGTTTTTATATAAAATTGGCAGTAAATATAATTAAAAAAATAAGTTGAAATTTTTTTATGCAATCGCTTGTTGCAGAGCTTGATTTAAAAATTAGCAAATAATTTTATCTGTTTATTTTTGGCATTACTAATGTTTTTGCTTTTTTAAAGTTTTATCATGACAAGTTTATAATTATTTAAACAATTCAAATTCCAGCTTTTCATTAAACAATGTTAAAACAAAACATTTTCTTGAATCTTTTTATATAGTATGTAATTAAAAAAAATATGTTGATTCAGATGCCTTTTTCAAAACAACTAACACTTTCAGACATAAATAAATTGCTTTATCTTCTGCCCGTTTATGAAACAAATTCCATGGAATGAGTTAACTATTTTCAGAAAGATGTGAAATGATTTGAGACAGACGATTAATTTCCTGTTAGAAATAATCGTTAATATCCAAGGTGGGAAAAATATATAATTACTTTTATCGAAAGAAAAAAACATACACAAATTCATGCATATAATTAATGCTAAAAAAAATGGGTGACCTTCTCCAACAAATTCATCAATGGTCCATGACGACGTGTTGTTTTTACATAACCTTCAGAGGTGGAAAGTTCGAATTCTGAAGCCAACATTTTGTTTTCTCCGCTGCTGACGATGATATGCAAATATTTTCTGTAAAGCTTTCCATTCTTTCAGATGCGTCAACATCATCATCGGCTGAGACGAAACATTTTTGTCTTAATTTGCATTTTCGATTCAGTCTTTTCCGAATTTCCGAATAAATTGCGTATTCTGTCTGAAAATGAGTTTTTTAGAAGCTTAGAAGGTCTATGGAAGCGATATTACTGAAAATTACGAAATTAGCAGTCAATATTTCCTGTCTGTTGCCTGTCTTATCGGAGGGGAAAATAAGGATATTATAAATTTAAGATTTGAGCAATTAAGTGTCGTTCGAAATCAAAAGAGTTTTTGAATTAATTGAATTGCAAAACTTATTCCAAAGTTTGCTGAAATTACAGAAAATTTTAAATAAGGAAATAAAATTCTGGGTGTACTAGAAATGAAGAATTAATTACAGAATTTTAGAGAGAAAAATATTTTACTACAATTGCGTAATTGAGGGGTATTCGCTAAGGTTGTTATTCATTTTATGGTTTTTCAGCTTTATATATATATATATATATATATATATATATATATATATATATATATAATGATATTTTAAACACTCAATTTAAATTCATGTATTAATTTTCAATTTAAGTTAGCCATAGTAACTTCATTCTAAAATATTCTTTCATTTCCTGGTCCATTCCACTTGTTCCTGTTAATTAATTCAAGAGAAGCTTTGTAAAATTATTGAATCAGCTAAACGACGGCGACTTTCCCACACTCCAAGTGTAGGGACAGAAATTAGCCATCTTTGCAAATTCCATTAAAAGATCTTTACGATTCCCTAGTTCGAGCTGTATCTGTGATTGTCATGCGTTAAATATCCCTAGTGAAATTTAAAGGTATAAATTCAGAGGGATAAAAATTTAACCTGATTTTTTCCCATTCCGTTTTGTGCGTTTTGTGTTGTGCTGGTCGCCTTTACTTGCACATAATACCTGTTCCCGTAGAGGAATAAAACGAACTTAAAAATTCCACCTGTCTTCTCCATGATATATATATA
>JAOUZG010009324.1:2093929-2105632 GCA_026289955.1 Argiope argentata
GAATGGAGAGAGAAAAGAAATCAATTCCTCGCATTTTTTTTAACTCTCAATCAATCGAAAAACACTCAAATCGGGGGGAGGAAAGAAAAAAAAAGAAAAGAACATTCAGTAGCAAATTGTCATTCCTTTGCAGATTATTGCTTTTGCTAATAGTTCTTCTAACTACCATCGGTGGAACGTAAACACGTCTTCAACTAAGGCCATAAAAAATGCATTAATTCTCGAACGGTACATCTTCCCAACAAGACATCCCCACCCCTACACTGTCGTATCTTCTTATCATGCAGTAAAATCCCATTACAAAACTATCACACCATTTTGGAATAAAACCAGACGTTGTCGGGAGGGTCTACCTCCCCTAGTGTACCTCCCTGGGACTTCATTAGGATCGGGCTCTGGCCTGCACCATCTTCGATGCTTATCTCCACGTTCGTTTACATGGCTCTCGCGTCAATAAAACCGCATCGAAAGAGGATGAAGAAGATGTTGAAGAGCAGGAATGGGAGACAGGGATCATTAGAGGCAAAAGCGAGCCTTATCAGCGTGACGTCGTCCATCAAGGGGGCGTGACAAGGACAGAAGGGATGGTTTCCGCTTTGCAGGACGATGATGTCTTCGGACGGTGCTATAGAAAGAGAACTTTATTCTCTGCAGGGATGTTGATTTACGAATTTGTACTAGGGAAAGTTGATCTAGAAAAAATGTTGGAGAATTGGATACAGATAAAAGAGTTTGCCGTCATAACCGCAAAACATGAGTATATCTTTGTAGGTAAAGTTATTTTAAAATTTTTAGAATAAAAGCGTGTTGTGACAAATATAGAGTGATTGTAAATCGTTTTGACGAATGTAAACATTTATTGTAACCTATTTTTAGCCGTTGCTGGCCGAAAAGAATATACTTTTGAATTTTTAATTTCCATTTATTTTATTCGGGAGGGATATTATATACAAGAGGCTATAATAAAATTGACGTCCATTCAAATCCCATTATAAATGCAAAAAATGCAGAATTTTTCCCTTTCATTATTTTTATAGGGATTTCTTTGCCAAGAGTCGATTTAGGTAAGGGAAATTTAGATATCTTTAAAAGAATGTTGCAATCATTAAAGTTTTTTATCCCTTCACTTGGGGCTTCTGAAAATGTAGTAGTCAGCAATTTTTATGGGGAGCGTGAAGCATTAATTAAATAAAAAAGTGGGAATTGGATCAGGAAATAGGAGAAATTTTTGACATTATGGGCTAAATTAAGAGGAAAATTTCGAATTTAATCAATTTTAAATTAGATTAAGACTTATTATTATATATTTTAAATACGAATGCTATTAATAAAAATTAATCATTTTAACATTTAAAAATAAAATATAAATAATTTTAAATTTAATTAGAAATATTCTGCATAATTATTCTGAATACACTTGTAATTATCTATAAAAATATTTCGAAATGTAAAAGCTTTAAATTTTTTTCTAACTAAACTAATTGATAAGCAGCATTTCCATAACCATCTGCCAAACCATCTGCTCAGTGATACATACGTCAGATATGACACAATACAAATTTGGAAAAAAAAATTTCAACGAAACATAAACAATAAAACGTAAAACAAATACAATTACTTGGAGAACAGAATGAATAAATTTAAATAACAATCGTTTGAAACTTTTAGACTTCGTTTAATCGTTTGAACTTTAACTTAAACAAACTAATCAACCTCAATAATGATAAATTTTGATTCCGAAAAGGCTCAAATCTGTATATGTAGAGAAATATGTCATCTTTGATATCTGTATCATTCAAATTTTGTTTTTTCTTTTCAGAAAAAAAATATTTATGTGAGTACCAAATTTGTGCATATTTATTAATTCATAAACCTGCAGTAAGTAACAACCTTCAAGATTGACCATTTCATTTTTTCAGAAAGGAATAATTAAGTTCTTGTAAACTCCCAATGATCGTACAACCTCCATATATTAATGATTAACATAATAGTTTCATCGTAGAAAATCCTATTAGCCTTCTTGAGAAAGCGCAGAAAGACAACAGACGGAAAAAATAGTGATTAGATTGAGGGGAAATCTGATTGATTACGATTGAGTATTCAGCTCTATAAGTTTGGCTATCACAGTAAAACCTTTGTGTTAGCCAAACTTATAGAGCTAAATGTTTGAATCAATAGCTTTTTTGAGAACGTGTTTATCAGTTTTAATTTTATAGATAAATTACCAATATATAAATTTTATAGATAAATTATCAATATATAAATTTTATAAATTCCTAATAAGTATTCTAAAGAACTTGATATTTTAATATTTTTGTATTTAAATCTCTTCAATTTGAAAATTTGTACTGCATTTTTTTTTAAAAAATACCTTTGAATATCCATGGCTTTTTTCCGATTTTTTTTCTGTGTTTAAAAATGATTATTTTTAAATTTTATTACGTTTTTTATGCGATTGAGATGAGATAGATTTAGATTTTGAATCTTTTGCATATTTTATTAGTTTTTAGATTTATACACATTAGTTTCTTAATTTTTAGTGTTTTTTGTGTTTTTATATTGATTAAACACATACATATTAAATATATAGTAAGTTGTATGATGATTTTATTCTTCATTGTTTAAAGCTTTTGTTCTTTCTGTGTTAATTTTGTAATCCCTGAAGCATCGGAGAGGGTTTTTTTATATCCTGAATTTTCTTTAAATAATTAATTAGATAAATTAGAAATTCCACAAAATCATTAATCTAAAGTATTGAAACTAACATTAAATAATAAATATGATAGTTGTGGTGGTCCTTCATACACAAGGAATCTCACTTGCTGTTTACGTGATATTCTTATAACAAGGAGAAATAAAAGAAGATTTAACTTCTGACCCATAAATACAGATTTTAAAACTTAAATTCTAATATTATAATTTGTATACAGAAAAAGATGCTGAAAAATATTTTTACTGTCAACAATAATCCAATTATGCAAAAATTTATTTATTATTCATGCAAGTCACTAAAAATGATGATATAAAAAAGAAAGTTCTTTTTCTACGTTTTCTATATACTGCAAACAAATTTCATTCTAGTATCTATGCAATTTTTATTTAAGTAAGACATTTTTTATTTAATTAAGAAAGTTATTTTTCTAGTAATACAAATATTGCTTAATATATGCAAAAAATATATAAAAGTTATGCAGAAAATGTTTTTTTTCATTTAGAATCAAAAAGTTTTTTTGTAGCAGATATGCAAACGATAATTTTTTTATATAAACTTATTTTGATGATTGTTCAATTCGTTATATTTTTTTAATATTTATTCACAATGTTACTTTTGAATAACAATTTTTTTCTGTTACTAATAATTTGAAAACATATTCAAAGAATTCTCAAGACATTTAACACGCCTTTCGAGACGAATGCATGAAAAAAAATGTCACAAGTTAATTATATTTTGGATTTTTTTCCTTTTGCAAAACTCAGACACTCTTTTTTGTCGTTCGAATGGCGTTTTAACATGATATCATAATAACTCATAATAAATGATGTTTCTATGAAATTTCTGACTGAAGTTAATTCAACACGCTCAACCCATAGAGGCCAGCAAGACATGCAAGTATGATACGCGATTCCCAAAGACAGACACGATACATCGTGATTAATCATATTCAAATGATAGCAACGGTAGCACAAATGCATTAAAACCACCCCCTTATCGTTAATGTAACCCAGTCTCATCTTGATGATAATTTATTTTAATGTTAGTCATAAGCCTTGTCATCGAAACAACGCGAGATATGGCGAAGACAAACACTATCCAACCCAACGACATCGCGTTAAAGTAATGACTTTTCCGGCATGCATAAAACCACCATATTTCATATTCAAATGATTTTAGATATTTCTCTTTTTTTTAACAATGTCAACCCACCAGTCACCCTTATAAATCCATCCACCACAAACTCCCCCGTAGCACGGTCAACGGCAGGGGAGTTGTTCGCTGCCCTCTTCGCCAAAAGTTTAGATATTGAATTTAAATATTCATGGATTTTTCCTGGATAGAAACTGTAATTTCGATTTTGGCGATGGATGGATATATATCCTTGGTAAAACTATCGCGAGATGAATGAACTGGTTCGCGCCAAATAACTCACGCGAAGTCTCGCGGGGGACACGAGAAGTTGTTTCGAGTTTATTATTTTTAAGGGATATACAGAGAGAGAGGAGAGGAGGGGGGAGATTTTTGACGGGGTTGGGTTGAGGGTGGATAGAAAGAAATTTATAGACATGTTCTCGGCAATTTGCTAGGGGAAATGCATGTTATCGAGAGAGAGGGAGGCGATATCTTCGAGAAATCAACTCAGAAATGCAATTTCGCGTTTTTATTGCTACTCGTAATCGGGACATTCTCCTCAAATGATCGAAACTTTGCGCTTTTTTTTTATTTGCTTATTGTTTTTTTTTCTTTTTCACCCTCCCTCTCTTTTTTTTCTCCGGAAAATGTGTTATTTTGACGTTTACCAAGAACTCCCCTATTGCGTGCAGTGCGGACGACAGTCGTTATACCAATTTGAGATCGATACAATGAAAAATAAGAGATGTTAATCTCAGAAAGAATGGGATGTGTTTTTTTTATATGTTTCGATTGGCATCGCCTCTGAACGATTCCGTCGGTTGTTTAGTTAAGTCAATTCTATTTAGGTATGGTGGAGATTAATCCGGGAAAAGACTTTTTTAAATATTCAATTAAAAAATCATGTACTCAATTTCGGTAAAAATAAAATGACTTCTTCTACCCCGCCACCACTGAACGTTGCAGTATCGATAAGGTGTGTTGTGGCCGACTGTGGACTGTAGCAATGTCCATCCTTACATTGACCGAATCTGCAACAAAATCTCTTCAACAAAATTGACCCCAAAGTGGTCATATACTGACCACTTCCTCCTCTACAAATTTTCAACAGTTGAGGAAAAACTGACAATTTTAGACATCATGTCCTTCAGAGTCCTAATATTACTTGGTACCATCAGAACTGAACTCAAGTCATTATTTTCAACTTGCAGATGTTTTCCATGATCGGAGATTTCTGTATATTCCTTTAAATAGTGGTAAGCAGTACCGATTCCTCCACAAATGCATTTATTTTCCTGCATTCTTCCAAATCTTTCGAAATATGCAGGGAATCTTCCCTGACCTGATATAAAATAAAATGACTATATTTCTTTAAAAATGTAATGATTTAATTATTAATTCAACCTACAGTAAAGATTTTAAAATCTTATTTAATCATTTTTAAAGAGTCTGCTTGTAATATTCTAAAGGCGAATAACTGTATTTATTAATAAAACAAAATATAATATGAAAGTGAAGCTGTTAATTAGGTCTAAAATTTATCCAATAATATCATTGATATAGTCTGTTTTATTGTATATAATTTGTCCTCTCTAATACTAACCCAATAGATAATTTCTAAATTACTAAAAATACGGATGCATTTACAATAGGAAAAAATGTTTGAAAGGGGGAGGAAAGACACTCTAATAAAATATTCATGTAAAATTAATAATTTAAATAAAGAAGTTTCCTTTTTTAATGAATGAATTTAATCGTCAAAGATCATAATAAAAGTAGTAAACATCAATACTTTTAGGCCATTTTAATGAAAAATTTGTTAAATCAATACTTACTGAAAAAAATTATAACGAACAGACATTCAATAGTTTTTATCCTATAATCATGTTATAGGATATAAACCTATATATTCGTTAACAAAAATCCATAGTCGAAAAATTAAAATTTTATTATCAACACGAGCATCCTCAAAAATGAGCTTTTAATAACGCGTTGCCATTGCATTTACAAAACTCTGACTAAAAAAAGTTAATGACTACAGCAAATAAAACCTAGAATAGTGTCATTTTGAGCGCGTGTTTATACGAAATGAAATAAATAGGAAATGTGATATTTTTTAAAAACAATAAATGCGTGACAAAGTTTTTTGGATCGTTTGCAATACCAAAGTGACTCATTCAATGAAACAATTAAAATGCACAAAAATATAATTGAACTTGCACGAGCACGAGGTGCTTGGTAGTTCAAAAAATTATCTTCTGATATGGTACATTGAAATGTGCATGGCAGATTTCCTTTTAATCTTTTTTCCCATCTCATTGGAGCTTTAACAATAGTATATTAACCCTATAGCTATAAGCTAAAATATTTTTTCCAAGAACTTTAGATTACTTGTTTTCATACTATAATTTGATAATTTCATCATTTCACAATTAAATTTTTGAAAGCTTACAAATAATAATACCTCAAGCTCAGAAGAAAAACGTTGAATTTCTCAGTAACAGACAGCTGTTGAGCGGGGGACAATTCTTTGTTGTATTCTACTATTGCTGCTTTTTGGGGGGGGGGAATGTTTCATCGTTTACTGATTAATTTAACATACAATAGAGATTTTTAATTCTTATTCAGTCAATTCATAAAGAGTCGGCTTGTATTATTTTGAAGGCAAACAACTAAATTTAATAATGCAGCAAAGAATACGATGGAAGTAAAGTTGCCAATTCGATCCAAAATTATATTCAACCCCTGCCGTGGTTTGTTTGATTACATGTAATTTGCCCTTTCTAATAAAGGCTCAATACGAATTTGCCGCCGGAAGCCGCAACTATCATATGGTATGTCATCATATTATTTTTGGTGTGCTATAATTTAGTACATTTTCATAATGTAATATCGTTCGCCAACTCACTGGGGTGATACTCTGTGGTGAAGGATATCCTCTCTCAACAACTGTTTATATTGCGTAATCGTAATTAATGGAGGCGCCAGGCGAGAGCCGTGTCTGATGTATTTCCTGTCTGAACAGGATTTGCACAGATCATGTAAGAAGCGCGTGAAATAAAGTATGTGATTTTAATCTGTATGATTCCTTAGTGTTTTATTTCTGAAGATGAAATTATAACAACCTTCTGATGGAAATCAAATTATTTCCCATAAACTCAATTAAAAAAATAGTTTTTAAAATGACTAAAACTGATCGAGTTTAAAGATCTGAACACCATCATTTTTAGACTAACTTAATGAAAATTTTGATAAAATAATACATATTGAAAATAATTATATTCAATAAACAGATTAAATAATTTTTATCCTATTTTTTATACCTTAGTGGTGTTTTAATAATAATATATTAACGCTATAGTTAAAAGCCAAAATACTTTTACTGAATACCTCGGATTAATTGTTTTTATTTAACAACTTTTAAGCATAATTAGATAATTCCATCATTTCACATCTTCTAAATAATAATACCATAAGCTTAGAAAAGTGGACTGGAAATATTTCTCAATCACAGACAACTGTTCAGGCTTACTGGACTAGGGGTAATCATTTGTTGTATTCTCCAGTTTCTGCTTTTTTGAAGTTTTTTCATGATTTACTGATTAATTTAACATACGGCAGAGATTTTAAAGTTTTATTCAATCTGTTTGAATAAAGAAAAAATAAAAGGAAAATAAAGTTTTCAGTTAGATCCAAATATATATTCAGCCTACAGTTAATCCTGTTTTGTTTGATTACATACAATTTGCCCATTCTGGTAATGGACCAATAAACAATTTCTTAATTGCTAAAAATAGAAATATATTAAGAGCTTTAAAAAATACTCGAACCGACATGAATAATTAAGTGGTTTTCAGATTATTATAATTACAATAAATAAAATATTCATATACCAATAATTTAAATAAATAAACTTGGATTTTCAATGACTAAAACTGACTGAGTATAAATATTCGAACGTTTATTGAGTATAAATAACTTTGAACCGTTTTAATGGAAAATTTTGGTAAATTAATACTGATTGAAATTAAGTTTTATCCAACACACACATAAACTTTTCTTATTTCAGTGGAACTTCAATAAGGGTATAAAGCCATCGCTAAAAGCTGAAATTTTTTTTCTGAAAACTTGGGATTACTTTCTTTTGTACAATAACTTTTAAATATAATTATATAATTTCATCTTTTTACTACTAAATTTTCGAATGCTTTCCAAAATAATACCAAATGTTCAGACGAGAGGCGTGTAAACATCCCGCAGTAACAGACAGCTGTTGAAACAAATAGAAGTGCAGACGATTTTTTGTCGTATTCTACTGTTGCTGCTTTGTATTTCCTAATTATGAAGAAGATTGTTATTCTTTATCGGCAGAGAGATCCAACTAATTTCCATCATCTCCCATTCTAAAAGAGGATCGATTTTTGGACTTTCGCTATCAATTAGACAGCCACTCTCGACAGACAAAATTAATTTAACCCCTTCGAATCGTTTATCATGGCAGCAGACAATGCGTTTCGGAGGGTCGCTTTTTAAGTAAGTCTGTGGATTCTGACACTGTGGATTGTCTGGTGAAATGAAAATCCCTTTCAGAAGGCTCTTAGAATAGCCAGTTCAGAAACGATCGAGACAAATGACGGGAGGGTGCAATTGTGTGGTTTAAGAGGACGATGTACCCTAGCATTTTTGGGGATTATTTATTTAGGATTAGGAAATTATTTAAGCACATATATTAAATTACAAATATGTCAAATATTTCTAAAACCATTTTAAAATAAACTATATCATTCTTTTAAAATTTGTATATATATTTTTAATAATTCGGAATTTTCCATGCGACGTTATTTTTAATTTAACGGAAGAATGCAATATGATTGAAGGAAATTGATGCCGATATTTTTTGTGAATTATTTACTTAGGGTTATGAAATTATTTCAGCAAATGCATTAAATAATATATGCCAAGTATATAAAAAATTAAAACCAAATATATTATACTTTGAAAAATTTAATAAATATGATTTTAAAAACAATAAATAAATTCACATTTTTTCATTCAACTTAATTTTTAATTGTTTACGAAAGGGAGTAATTTTGTTTTACGGGATTGATGAACTAAGGAATTTTTGTGAATTCATAGACATGAAATTATTTAAGCCTGAATTATAAATATGTCAAATATCTTTAAAAACTTTATAAAACAAAATATATAACTTAAAAAAATTAAAAATATGTTTATTTTTATTGAAATGAAAATCTTTGAGGTGATGTAATTTTTAATTTTGACAAAAAGGTGCAATGTAGTTTTATTGGCACGATGGACACCGATATTCTTTTAAATTATTATTAAGATATATTAAATTATTTAAGAAGGTATATTAAATTATGAATATGTCAAATAAAATCGAAATTATTCATTGCGTTTTAATTTTATTGTTTTTTCCTTATTATGCTATATAAATTTACCAAGAGTAAAACTGCGTATTTTTGTTTCGTATTCCGTTTTAAAACGAAAAGAGGGGTGCAGTAGCTTTCTGAGAGAATAGGCCCCTGCGTATCCGAGGACAGAAGTCTGACTTCTAGCTGACACACGTTTACGGGGTGGACTTCATTCATTCATTCACTTCATTCATTCAACCACAGACCGTAATTTAGATCTGGAATAGAGAACGATCACCTCTGACCCAGTACATCGAGTGGTACTACTATCGGCATGGAGGACTTCGTGACCACGACAGATTTAACACGGGCCAGCCACCACACACACGGAGAGTCTTCGGCTAACGGGTTCGAACTCGTAACCCAAGGGATGCGAATCCAACGCCCTACGAACTGGCTATAATGGCCCATATGAAGTAATTAATAGTAAAAACCAAACCCTCTTTACAGGGCGGTCTTTATTCATGCTTATGATTTATTCATTCACAGATCGTAATTTAGATCTGGAACGGAGAACGATCGCCTCTGACCCAGTGCGGCAAGTGGTATTAAACTGCGCAGGATTTTGCGATTCTATTTAGTCATAAGTTTTATAAATATTTTTATGAATACGTACAGAGCTTTTATAGAAAATGTGAGCTTTTCTGAACTAAAATCATTTTAACTTTTTTATAGGTATCTAAAAAAAATTCTAACTATCTATACTTTTAACTGTCTAAAAGGAACTCGAAGTATAAAATGTATTAAATGAAAATGAAAATAAAAAATATAAATGTATGGAAATATAACTGTACCTATTTTTAATTTAATATTTATAACTTTAATTTTCATTATCAATTTTATCTAATTGTCTCAAAAATTTAAACAAATAAAAGACTTAAAAATATTCCATTACAATTAGAGCATTGTTCAAAGAAATACCAATAAAATAAACTTTTTTTCTAGATCTCTAACATTCCTTTTATAGAACAATACATTGTATAATTCTATTTTAGATAAATATAAACATGTTTTGGTGATAATGAGATAAAAAGAAAATTCGCAATCAAAGTAATTTTTTTACACATTTCAAATCATATATTTATAATCGCCATTTCATTAAATACTATTGGTTATTTTAGGAATTTGTTCAGCAATATAAAAACTATTAAAATTTTAGATTGGCTTAGTATTTACATTTATGTATATGTAATTAATTTTTATGAAACGATATTTTTAGATTCAAGTCACAAAATTTCAGTCCAAATCTATATGTGCGGAGTTAACTACGATAAGAGTTTTGAATGTCAATGATTATTTTTAAAAAAGTATACTAATTGGATAAGAAAAAAAATATATGCGGTCAATTATCTTTTAATGGTTGCTTTTACAGAATATTGAATATTGGTCAATGAAAATCATTATTAAATTTACTATAACAATACTTTCTTTAAGAATTTCCATTCTTTCCTGAGGATGAATAATAATTAGTCGATTGGAAAATATCGAGACTATAACCGGCATGAATAAAAACCGGGATTTTTAAGTTACAAGGTAATAATAGCATTTAAAATATGGGAATCAATTATATTTTTTTATCTTAATTATCCAATAATCTTAGAATCATCTGTGGGAGTTTATCGATTAAGTTATTACAACGGAACAAATCTCAGAAAGGAAGACTAACTAATCTAAACAAATAGCCTTCTTACAATTATTGAAAACCGATAGCTCATTATGAAAAGGTAATTGCCTAATTGTGTCTGATACCAAGAAGTCAATGAAACCTTGCTGGGAAAAAATAACTTAATTATAAGATTAAACTGGCTCTCAGCTATGCGCCATTGCTTTTAGAGGTTCATTAAAATTAATCTTATTTTTTTTTCTCTTTATCTCTTCTAATTGGAGTAGAAATTTTTTCCGATATGAAAATACAAATTCAAAATTTAAATTCCAATTTTCCAAAAGAAAAAAAAAGTGTATTTTAATTCTACCCAATTATCGCAATGAAAGTTTTCAAATTAATTTTTTTAATTTTATTTTTATTTTTATACTAGCCGCCTTTGGCGACCAGTCGGTTCGCCAGTATTAATGCTCGCAAAAAATTTTCATATAATATTTTATATAGCTGTGTCTCATAAGGTGAAAAATAATTTCTGTGAATTTCATCAAATAAACAATATTTTTAAACCAAACAAATTTTGATAATCATATAATTCATTTAGAGTATTATTTTCTTCAGATGTTCTGTTTATTGTGCTATTCATCTTTCTCTTTCTATCCGAGCAATTATTGTCCCGGAATTGATATTTTACTTAAATGGTGGAGGGAAAGGTCTAAAATTCTATATTTCTATAGAATAATGAGATTCAAATGTTCATAAATGTAAACACAGTAAACAATAAAGACACAATTGGTTTTCAAGAGATGCGAAAATTTGAA
>JAOUZG010009324.1:2105642-2142359 GCA_026289955.1 Argiope argentata
TCTACAAACCATATTTCCACTTTGTTATTCTTTTTTTTCTTCCCTGCCCAAATTTTATTTTGAGCAGGCATAGATTAAATATTCATACAGACTAATAATAAAAGCAGCTATTTTGTTTCTTTTTTAAACATCCCGTTATCTATGAATGAAAACCAACTGACTTCGCGCATTTCTTTCTAAACAAATGATAATTTATTACTTCCTGTTATCTCACTCAGTTGGTGTGGGGGAAGGAAATGAAGATTTTTGGCGGGAAAGTAAGAAAAGTGTCGTTTTAACTATTTTCCTCGCAGTTTTTTCATTTTTTCTCTCCATAAGAACCATCCTCGTGTCTTAACGAAACTATTAAATTAAAAAGTAGCCGAATCGGTCGAGCCGTTCTCTAGTTTTGCGCTTAGCAACGCATTTCGAGTTCCATTTTTATTAATATAGATTTGTCCCTCCGGGGGTTATACCTCTTAATTGAGGATGAAAAGTTTCCGGAATGGTGGTTGGTTCTCGACACCCCCTGGGTACACAAAAAAGTGGGGAGCTGGCTCCTTTAACCGATCCTAAGGGAATTATTCTACAGTGGCCGATGATGCCCCGTAGGACTCAACCATGGTTTCCGCCAGTGTTGCTGTTGTAGCTGTTCAGAAATTCGAATTTTTCCGTGTGCCTTCTAGCGCGTCAGCGAAGCCAACTTCTGATTGTAGGGGTATAATTTTATATTTAGTTTCAGCTTATATATGTTAAGCTACTTTAATTAATCAGAGAATAATAGGTTTTAAATACAAAACAAATGTTTAAAAAATTGAATTAAAAATATAGTAACGGTTTTCTTAATCGATATTAAGATTCTAAGAAATACCTTGGAATTTTCTTTCTTGAAATACAAAAAATATGAGTAAAAATCCATCATGATTTGCAAAATTCAATAGAGTAAGATTATATTAAATCCTACAATAATAATTTTTCATTGATTTTTTAAAAATATTAGGAAACTTTAATGCAAATTCTTGGAGGTGAGATTCAATGTAGTTTTATTTTTACTTAAAATTATCAGCTAAAATTTGCATAATATTTTTAAAACGTACTTAATACATAGATGTCAACTTGACAGATTTATAAATAGCGTTAAGTAACGACACATTATGTGGTTTCTATCTTTATCTTTATTATAAAATCTTTTTTTAAAAAAATAGCAAAACAGAGAGCCGATTGAATTGAAATTATAGACATATCATAGTCAGAGTGAAAGTCACCATGTTTACAACTTGAATTAATTCAATGTCTCTGTTGGCTACCTAATGGAGCCCCAAAACATTATTAAAAATGCTTGGAGAGTGATCGCCGTGTCACCGAAAATTCCATTTAGTCAAAAAAAAAAAAAAAACGAATTCAAGATGACCGAAATAATCGCCAAATAAAAAGTTCGATTGCACGTGAAAATATGCATAGAATTTATCACCATTTTGACCTAACACTGGAAACTTATATTTATATTTTCCAAAACTCTTATCTCAGATATATAATTTTTATATTATCTTAAAGGCATAGAATTATCTTTTTTAATGATATCAATTGCAATCCTTACAATTTCCCCCCTAATGTTAAATTTTAAAAAAAATTTAAGTTTGTATACATTTTGTGTCAGTGTTTTAGATATGAAATTTTTTTTATTATTTCTTTTGCCAGTGTTTGGATTTAATTCTCGAAGTAAACAATTCTTTTAATTCTTAATTCTCATTTCCATTTTTATTTTACAGTCAATAAACTTTTTAATTTGTATAGCAGTAATCTGTATAGAATATTCAATCATATTTTAGAATTAAATAATGAAGTGAAATTTTATGGAAATGCATTCGATATCGATTAGTATAACAGCTTAGAAAGTCAATAATCTAACAGAAATATGTGATCTCGAAAAATGACCATTTAAGTGTTCTATTTTTATCTAAAAAATGGCGTGGAGAATTGTTATATTCATTCAAACAAACAAAGTTACTTTTGAATGAATTTCATCTATTTTAGAAATCCTCTACGTTTTTATTTATTCACGATCAATGGAAATCAATTCCTCATATTATCAGCTAGACATTATGTTCGTTTGAAAAATTGCATTCTAGAAAATCAACTTATGCAAAGTTACATAAATTTAAACTTTAAAGAAAATCAGAATAATAAACAATAAAGCGTTTAACAGGGGAAGTAGAAATAATAAATGACAGTTTGGAATTTTAAGTGAAGAAAACTTAATATCATTATGCAATAAAATGTGACAACTTTTATAGAAACATGAAAAAGATTTTTAAAATTTCACTAACGAAAGAAAAAAAATCAAATAACCTCATTTGATAATGTAGCAGACGATAATGTAAACGAAATATTGTTTCAAGGAAGAAAAATGAACTTTTAATTTGAGTACCAAATTAATGACAATAAAACACACTATAACTATCAAATGGAAATAATTAGTAAGACGCCAAAGTGTTTGAAAAATATTACTTAATGAGAAAAAGAAAACAAAATCGAAGAGAAAAGTATAATAATAATCCCATCATATTGAAAACTGATTTTTCTAACATTATTATCTAACTAAGCGTTTCGCTATTTTATTATTTTCAACAGTGATTTAAATGAATTCTCTTTTTTTTGGACAAAATGCTCAATCGGAAAACCTGTTTTTACATATGAATAATAATATCTCAAGATTCAAAAGCGTAATTGCTTTATTAGTTGATATAACCGGAGTGGAAATAAAGATATTTCCACGTCTGTTATTAATAAAAATTAATTAATTAATAAAGGAACTAATTACGTAACTCCTTTTGAAATCTTTATTAACAGTTTCTTAGTCATCGATATTTGTGAAAAAATTCTGAAATACTTATAACAAAAGATACTATTTATCTAACAACAAAGCAGTTTGTTACTGTATCAATAGTATAATTATCAAACGCGTGGATATAAAAATATAATAAGTGTTAGCATTCAAAGAAAGCCAATTCAGAATTTGTAAATTATTTTTAAGTATATAAATAGTATTTTATAAATATAACCTTTTAAAGTAAAAATTATTTTTATTAATTTACCCTTTGTAAATTTGTAACTTCATTTAATAAAATTTAGAATATCAGTTGTATCAAACCAGTTCTAAATTTTCTAGCTTTTGTAAAGACTGTGGACTGTATCAAACAATTTTGCTGAAAACTATATTTTCCTATAGGTTAAAACATTTTTTAAAGAATGATATAAAACCTAATTAACTTTTGCGGGAATAGATTTGGAGAGAAAAACTGATTTGAAATATTTTTCAATAGGGAAGGAAATAATATTAAAGATTAAATAATTTTTTTTGAAAACTTAATCTAAAATATTAAAAAATAAATAAATTATATTATTAATTAGAAAAATTCACGAAAAGCTCTTTTTTTATAATTATAGTATTTCGAATTCAAATAGTTTCTTTAAAAAATCTATCTCTTCAATTATTCGGGTTTCTATGGAATATAAACTATTTATAAATTATAAATTTTATGATCATGTCAGAACAGGATGTTGTTTTTGGAATGAGGTTTTTTGCCTTAACAAAAATTCGTTGGTGAAAAATAAAAATTTTATTATCTACACGAGCATCTCAAAAAATCAACTTTTAATGATGCGTTGCCATCGCATTTACAAAACCTCTGATTTAAAAAAATAAGTTAATAACTGCATAAATTAAAACCTAGAAAAATGTCATTTTGAGCACGCGATTATATGAAATGAAATAAATAGGAAATGGGATATTTTTTTTTAATAATCTATACGAGACAAAGTTTCTTGGGATCGTTTGAAATACTAAAGTGACCAATTCGATGAAACAATTAAAATGAATGAAAAATATCATTTAACTTGCACGAGCACGTGGTGCTTGGCCGTTCAAGAAATGATGTTCTGACATGATACATTGAAATATTCATAGCAGATTTCATTTTTATCTTTATTTATTTATATATATTTCTATTGTGAAGACCAGACAGATTCAAAGAAATAAAAATAAAGTTTAATAATAACGATTTTTTAAAAACAGGATGTATCAATATTTCATTCTTCTGAAAGAAGCATCTGCTTAAATAAGGTGACAGTAGAATAGTGAACATGAGAATAGTGGAAATCTTTTCGATTCACAAAGTCTACGATTCGAAAATGGCGTAAAATTGATTCACAATGTCTAAATAATACTATAATATTATTAAACTTTAAATAATGACAATAAAATAAAAAATACCCATTAAAGGGTAATAATTAATAATTCCCTGTTGTTTATTATGTAAAAAGTTAATAGACTAATTATGAACTAGTTAATAGACTTTTTATACTTTTTTCCCTTTAAAAATACTATAATATTATTCAGCGTTGAAATAATTACATAAAATAGAAAATTAACTATTAAAAGTCTGCAATTATTAATTGTTATGTTTAACATATGGAGAAAATCTGGAATTATAGACTAATAGGCTTTTAGTTAACAGACATAATAGACTAATGTTAATAGACTGTGTCAATCGAATTTTTGTTTTTTCTTTAAAGAATAATATAATATTATTCAACTTTAAAATAATGACAATGAGATACAAATATACGTATTAAAGGGCAATAATTAATTGTAGCGTTTAATATAGTGAGTAAATTTGAAGTTAATAGATTAATAATGAGTTAGTAGCCTTTTTGTGTTTTTCCCCTTATAAAGCGATATAATAATATTCGGAGCTGAAATAATTACATTAAATAAAAAAGTAACTAGTAAATGACTATAATTAGTTATTTCAGTGTTTAATATATGGAGAAAATCTGAAATAATAGACTTATGTGTTAATGGATTTTTTGTGTCTTTTTTTACCTTTAAGAATACTATAATATTATTCAGCATTGAAAAAATTATATAAAATAAAAAAAAAATTCTTTTAAATGGCTGTAATTAGTAATTGTAATGTTTAATATATTGAGAAAATCTGAAATAATAGACTTTTCGACTTTCAGTTAATAGGCTAATATGTCAACAGATTTGTTTTGTGCTTTTTTAGCTTAAAGAATGCTATAATATTATACAGCTTTGAAATAATTATGTATAAAATAAAAAAATAACTTAAATGGATTTAATCAGTAATTACTGTTTTTATATACAGAGAGAATCTGAAATAATAGACTTTTAGTTAATAGACTAATATATTGATAGATTTTTTTGCGATTTTTTGCCTTAAGGAATAATATAATATTATTCAGCGTTGAAATAATTACATTAAATAAAAAAATAACTAGTAAATGGCTGTAATTAGTAATTTCAGTGTTTAATATATGGAAAAATCTAAAATAATGGAAGAATAGGCTTTTAATTCATAGACATATAATAGACTAGTTAATAGATAATAGACTTTTTGTGTTTTTCCTTTAAGGAATTATATAATATTATTCAGCTTTAAAATAATGATAATAAAATAGAAAATTATCAATTAAATTGCAATATATAGCGATAGTAGTATTTAATATATGGGGAAATTCTGGAGTTAAGTCTTAATGTTTTCATGAATGTAAGCTTTTTTTACCTTAGAAAAAAAAATCAATCTTAATAATTTGCCAAAATATCCATTTCTACAAATTTATCTAAACATTCTTAGAGAATTACAACTTATTTAATATTGTAACCCTATAATCATTATAAATACTAATCATTTTGTATAAAATGCCTAATTTTTGATGATGAATGTCATGGAAGAAAATTAGAAGCATTCGGAAATCAATCATTCCTTCTACTGCGCTTGCTTCGTGTTCGACAGACATGATGAATGATGATCGAAGATGACGAACTGTTGCCACTCCTGAAAACGGTAATTACAGGAATGGAACAATACTGGCAAGAGAACGGCTAAATCTGCGAATCGTTTGGTCTTAAAAAGAGTGAGTCATCGGTCTGTTTGTGAAGACGGTGTGTAGCTGTAACATGTCAAGTAGGTAAAGGATCGGGATCATGTGTAACAAGCGACAGCTGGAATCCAGAAGAATATGGGGTAACAGCTGCACGTGCTGCTGATACAGAGGAACGTAATGATTGGCTCTATGAATAAGAAAAAGGGATTGGTTTGATAGTTCGGCTTTTATTGAGTAAGCAGATGCTAACTGTAGTCAGTGGTTTAATTTTGTTTAGAGGTAAAATAATCGTAGAGGAATATTTTTTATTCGTTTCAGCTGTGGAAAATGTCAGTTTAATATGTTTACTGAATGTAAAAAGAAATGAATAAATTTCCACAGCTATAATATTATTCAGATTTAAATTATAATAATAAAATACAAAATCAAGCATTAAAGGAAAATAATTAATAACCTATTGTTTAATATATATAGAACAAATTTGAAGTTAATAGACTAATAATGAACTAGTTAATAGATTTTTTGTGCTTTTTCCTTAAAGAATATTATATTATTATTCAGCATTGAAATAATTACATAAAATAAACTATGAAATGGCTATGATTAGTAATATATGGAGTTTAATACATGGTGAAAATCTGAAATTATAGACTAATAGGCTTTTAGTTAATAGACTTATAATTGACATTATTTTCCTTTACAGAATAATATAATATGAATAAACTTTAAAATAATGACAATAAAATACAAAATTACTTATTAAAGGGCAATAATTAATAAAGTAGCATTTAATATTCAGAGTAAATATGAAGTTAATAAACTAATAATAAGTTAGTTAATAGACTTTTTGTGTTTTTTCCCCTTATAGAACACTAATAATACTATTAGGCAGTGAAATAATAACTAATAAGAAATAACTAATAATAACTAATAAGAAATAAATCAGCTGTGGAAAATGTCAATTTAATATGTTTACTGAATGTAAAAAGAAATGAATAAATTTAATAAAATCAGTTTTATTAGAATGGGGAAGGGTAAAAATGGAGAGTTACACGATGGAACAACCGGTTTAAATGGAACAAACATTTGGAGTTAAGGCGGCCAGGGACCTTTAAAATGACTTTTTGAAATTTTCACCTTAGAAATTTGAAAATTTACTGGCATTAAGAGTAACACTATAAGATATGGCACAACACTTTTTAAAGCATTATATTTATTTATTTATGAGTTAGGGGGGGTTAATATAATATTAGCGATAAATAATGTTAAGGAAAAATGTTCCAGGCGCTCTAAATTTGTTCTAATGCACTCCAATTTTTATTATTACTTACTCTAACCCATTTAAAACAAAAGTTGGGACTAGTCTTGAAGTTTGAGTACGAAATATCAAAATTAACCAATATAATAACTCAAAACTACTGATTTTTTAAAAAAAGTTTAAGTAATTTTGACTTATTACATTCGTTAATTTTGATATTTCGTACTCAAACTTCAAGACTAGTCCCAACTTTTGTTTTAAATGGGTTACAATAAATGATAATAAAAATTGGAGTGCTTCCAAACAAATTTTGCGCGCCTGGAACATTTTTCATTAACGTTATTTATCGCTAATATTATATTATACCCCCAACTCATAAATAAATTAACATAATGCTTTAAAAAAATTGCGTCATCTTCTATAGTGTTACTCTTAATGCCTGTAAAATTTCAAATTGCGATAAAGCGTTGAATTTCCTCCTTCAATGGAAACGTGCTTATGAGGTACTTAAGAGACCTTTGACTTTAAAATATCACATTAAAAGAAATCCAATGGTGTTAAATCACACGATCTAGGGGGCCAATTCTTAAATTTTTGAGCTGTAGTCACCAGACTTTCATTATTATTGAACTTGATCGACAATGAAAACCCATTGTTCGATCGTATAACTCTCCATTTTTACTAACCCTAAACTATCAGTTATCAAAGGATTTTTAATAGCCTTACCAAAACTTTACTGTGCGGAAAGTGGTAAATTCAAATCTTACGTTAATTTTGGGATATCTTTTATTAATAGGTTGCAAATTTATAAGCTGTATTTTGCATGATATTAAATTTAATTCTAACAACTAGTTCAAATAAGCAATTTAATGAAATGTTATGATAATTACATCGCAGTTTCCTTCTAGTAAACTTAAAACTTAAAACTTTTTAAACTTAAAATATCAAGTTGGATTAGGGAATTATTTACGGCGAGGAAAGCTATTTCGTTAATAAATGTTAAAATAATGAAAACGGCCTTCAATATATAACTTCTTTGCTAGGAACCTTTTCAAGTTGAATCTACAATAACATTGCACGAACGCACACACACACGCACACGATCATTGCAAATAAGAGCTATTGTAAATGAATGGATGAAAAAATGTTTTAAACATACAAACTTTTAAAAGAATTGAATACCCACTTACACAACATTTATCATACAGTCGATTTGTTAACATATTCACACACGAGGGAATATTAATTATTTGTATCACGTCGAATTTGATATGCAAATATTTATGGCACTAAAACACCGTAAAACGAGGTGAATTGAAATTCCAACTTGAACAACTTGATTTGAAATCTGCTTTAATAGTCAATAACTATTACTTCAAATATTCCCCGTTAACTATTCCAGTATAGCTGGTTTGGGAATTGTAACTAGTGCTTTCTGTTTATGGATGCAATGCTTTGAAATTTGGTGTAATATTTTGAAATTGAGGAATTAATTGGCAAGCAGAAATTGCAAACATAATCTTGTGATTTTATGGCATTTGAATTTTATGAACTCATGACGGATTTCATAAAATTTAATTTTTAAGCTGATAGTATTAGCCTTACTTTACTATATATGTATAAGAATTTTTAAAAGGTAATTTGTTTAACATTGTGGTGGAAAGATGTAAAGAACGTCCAGTCATACAATTTTATTCATATCATTTCTATAACATTCTATTTCTATAATAATAATAAAGTAAAATGTGTGTATTTGACTTTCTGTAAGGTAAGACTTCGATTTTAGAAACTAAAATTCGAAAACACATTCTTTGTAAGGTAGAAATATGCACTTCTAAAATTAATTAAAAATTACACGATATTTTAGATATTTTCGAAAAAATATTATAAGACAAAATTAATCTTTACATGGTTTTGAATTTCTTTTTAAAAAAATAAAATTTTCATGCTGTTAATTTTATGTATGCTAGTTTTTTAACATTATAATTTTCATGAATTAAAAATTATATTTGCACAGAATTAACAATAACATTTTCCCTTGTTGCAACTAAATTCACAGCACTTCCATAGTTTCATCAAATATTTAATCGTCTGAGTTTGTCATTATTAAAAGCCAATAAATGAAAATTCTGCTTACACTTTATTTTTTTTGGAATATCATGATAAATGTTTTAAATTCCTACTATTAATTAGCTCACACTCTCTTTATATATATATCTTGTTCAACTTTCAATTGTTAATTAGAAACTTTTTATACATCCACAATAATTCAAGCAAATTTTTTAAAACTTGTATTGGATAACATTTAACGTTAATCCAGTTTTTTCAAATATTAATTCATTAATTTTTTTTATTAATTACTTAAATTTCTCCTCAAAAATGTTCACTTCCCTAATGCAAAGTAAATAAGAATTCAGTTTGTTTTTCTCCATGCTAATGAGGTTAGGCTCAACGTGACCGATTATTTCAAACGATATTTTTAATTTTCTAATTTAAAACTAAGCATTGCTAATCAATAAATTTTCAGATTCATTGTGAAGTTCTTTCGAATTAAAATTAAACAGAAAAAAAAATCTAAAAATTTCTAATTGGTATTGCGTTATCCCATTGGTGTGTAGCCTCAATTGGCGTTGAAAATTCAACGTCAATTGAGTGCGTTCTGATTTATTTTCACCGGATACGAACTTGATTTAGTTTTGTCCAGGTAAAATATTTTGATTAATTATTTATATTAATTGCAATTATTTGATAAAAAGTAAATTAATATAGAAAAAAAATTGGCATGAGAAGGAAGTGACTTATATCTTTTTATATTACTTGTTACTTTAAAGTTCAATTTCTTTTAGTTTTGTCATGAAATTCATAAACACTCTGTTAAGGTATTAACTGTAATATGAAGTAAATTATATACCTTGAACGATTATATTTGCTAAAATGCATATGTTTATCATCAAATTTGTATTAATCTGAAACACCTAAGGCCGCAACATTTAGAAGTCAGTATATGAAGTTATATCCCTGCACAAGACAACATGCAACTATATTTTAGATCAATGTTAACAGTTCCAACTTTCAAGCAATTTTAAAATGTGTATCAACTCCCTCACGAATGCTCTTGCAAATAAAAAGTAGCACAAATGTAAAAAGTGAAAATGTTACTTAAATCTCGGCCTTCATTTTAAGCTTAAAAATGTTAAGTTTGTTGACATAATAAATATAAAATTATGCCTGAACGAATCAATCAATATAAAATTGTTCATGAACGAATCATTAAATATAAAACTGTGCATGAACAAATTAATCACTATTCAACCCACTAAATATTTGAAGCGAATCAAATAATCGAAGACAATTAAAAAATTCGTATAATTTCTTATATTAAAATACAATTATTTCAACCAAATAAGTCATTTACAAACATACTGGTTTGAAACACACAATAATACATCCATAATAATTGTATATATTATTATTCAACTATCATAATTTTATACTAAATTTGCAAAGCGCGTTTCAAGGCATTTCCGCATTATTTATGAACTCATTAAAACCCATTATTCTTCTCTGACATAAACTTATTAAAATTGTGATGATAATGCTTTAAATTCTAAAATGTATAATTCATACATAAACTGGAATTGTAGCTTTTATACAAAATTATATATTTATATTGAAAAGTATAACAATAACTAATTTATTTCAAAATACTTTCTTCCTTATCAAAGAATGATAATTTTCACGCATTAATGCAGAGAAGGAAAAGATAATAATAACATTTTCAATTATAATATATTGGTCTCTTATTTAATTTTTTAATATCGCTTTAAAAAAGTCTTCTGTTCTAAATAAGTTTTCGCCTGTTAAAGTTATCAAAGCTATATTTTTAGAAGAATCTAATATTTAATTAACTTGTGAATTTAAGGAATGAATAATAAGTAGTTATTCATAAAGAGAGAATATTATTCTTTTGAAAAAAGGCACTTTATAATCGTCTGCTAAAAATAAAAATAATGGTTTGCGTAAGAACAATATTAGTGACTCGTCCCTTTTTCACCACTCTGTGTTGAGAGAATGCTCCGTCTTCTTCTACATCTGCTCTTCATTGGAACTCCCGAATATGTACTAAAGTGCACCAGTGGAACTGCTTTTAACTGTTAACTGAGTGAAACACCAATTTGTTTTTTTTTTGTGCGTGTGTGTTTTTTTTTGTTTATTGACAAGATTTTTTTAAATATTAACTTCTGGAAACCGGGGATAAAAGCCTTTGTTGCTATAAATCCAGATACTTTATATTTTTCATGTTCAAGAACAATATTATCGTTAGCTCATGACATGTCTGGACAATCTTTAAAACATCAAAATAAATTTATTAAATTTTGAGTCATGATCCTGTTGAAACAATGACTTCTTTCATAATATGTTTTGAATCTAGTTATTCGAAAAAGATAAAATAAAACAAATTAATAAAACCAAATAAAATTTTAAAATAGTTTATGAATTTTAATAAATTTGATACTATTTCAATTTTTACGAATTACAATTTGTTATTGTATTATTTATTCATTATTTACATTAAAGGAACGAAAAGAAATAGGTTTATATATAACATAATTCATATAAATTTTATATATCAATGTTCATCGTTATAAAAACATACCCGATTATCTAAGGAAAACAATTTCATATATCTTCCAAATTGAAGACTTACCTGTAAAAGAAAAAAAGAAACATTAAGCATTTAAAGACATGGTTAATATAAAATATACATTAAAGATAATACAGTCATTAATGATTAAGCAATGAGAAAAACAACGGAGTTTGACATTCCAAAAATAAAATAATCTTTCCGAAAATTGAATTAGTCATTTGTTTAAATATTAGAATTTGAGAAAGCAAATAAAATGCAAAAACAATTGTGATGCCGATGGTTCACAAAATCGTAATATTTATAAATATTAATAGAGAAGAAATATAAAGAAATTATTTTACAGTTTACCCACATATCTTTTATTCACTCGTCTTTAGAGAATTTTATACGATCATTTTTTTTTCGCGTAACTTAAATAAAAAGCGAAACTTCATTAATATTTAAATGAATATTTCAGTAATGTATACTTTTTATACGATAAAATGCAAGTATGTGCCGGATAAAGGCATCTATAATAAATTAAGCACTTAAAGAATTTATTTGTAGCCGTGGTGACCAAATGTTAATGCCCCGGTTTTGAAATCAAAGGGTTCCATGTTGGAGACCAGATTCTAACAAAGAACTGTCATGTAAGTAGGCCTGGTGCACGTTAAATCCATTGGGATGAAACATCCTTCCATTGGTGTGATGTTGAAACTTGGAGAAGTGGCTCTCAGCTCAGGTATCATCCTCGTCATCTGACCGTGGTTCAAAATTACGAGATATATTCCAAAAAAACTCTAGTGTTGCTTTAAAATGGGACGTTAATATAACTAAACTAATAAAGAATTTAGGCCTGAATGGCCTGGTTGGTAAAACGTTGGACTCGTACACCTTAGGTTACGGGTTCGAAGCTCACCGGCCAAAACATTCCCCGAGTGTGTGGCGATTGGCTCTCGTTAAATCTATTCGTGGTCTCAAAGTCCTCCAGATTGGGAGTAATATCACTGGGGGGACTGGGTCAGAGGTGATCGTTCTCTGTTCCAGATCTAAATTACGATCTGAGATGTATGAATGAATTTGCATGAATGTAGTCCTCCCCCTAAAAAGGGTTGTGACGTGAGTGTATCTAAGTCGTACTCTTGGCCCTAGATGGTGCTACTTGTAAAACAAGAGACGTATATCTCCGGCTTAAAATCTGCTGATGTATCAGCGAGGCTTGTCCACTGCAAGTGCCATTAGTCACAACAACAATAAAGAATTTATTTAAGTTCGGCTTTGGATGGCACATCCTTTTTGGTGACATTTAATATTATTTTAATTCATGAAACAGTATAACGGGAATTAAAAATATTGAGGCGCTTTTAAATTTTAAAGTTCTGAATTTCACTTAATTACCGACTAAAAGCTAAAAATACATAAATAATTCCTTCGTAAAGCCTACATGTGCGAGTTGCACGCCACATACAGGTGAAGGTGTTAAATATTTTTTTTCTAATGAAGTGTTACAAAACAAAGCTAGAATTTGAAAAGTTTACTTCTGAGTTTGCTGACCTTGGCAAAGAGTGGGATGGGGGAGAACTGACTAGATTAGAACAACTTTTGTAAGTCCCTTCTTCGGTTAAAAGAACAAATCAAACGTGAGAGTTAAAATTCAATTCATGCCTCTTAACAGAAGTCGTCTGCTTTTAACAGATCGAGCAGTTCACCTCTTAATTTACTCCCGGGAAAATTTCTTGGTACTCTTCAATTTGGCATCGTTTTCTTAGCAAGTGAACTAATTAGGGAATTCTGAATCATTTTAATTGTACAGGGGGTGTGGGCGTTGCTCAGGACTCTCCGGATATAAATTCAGTGCAGTGGTTTTTCGCTTTTTAGCCTCATTTGACAGACACCACACTTGGGCGAAACACGAAACCTCAAATTAGCATTTTAAATTGAGGGTGTTTCATTTAACTGCTGTCGTTTAAGAGCATGTTCGGACAACAACAGTTTCGAAGGTACTTTTAAGTATCGTGGATTAAATTGCAGATTGGAAGGAAGAATTATACTTCACGGGCCGACATTCATTTCGAGGAAAGTTACAAACAAGCGTTACTTTTATAGTTATGATAATGAAACTAGCTATGCGAAGTGCTACATGTTCATTAAAATGAATCAGTAACTCAAACTCAATAAGTAACTCAATTTATACTGTTAAGTTTCACTCTATCTAATGTGGTAAAATGATGCATAAAATATTACAGAGTTTATACTGTTGCAGAAAATTTGCTTATAAAATGATTCCATTTCTGTATTGCTATAATAAAAGTTTTTTTTAATTATTATAACAATTTAGAGTGATTTAAAACAATTTCTTATATAATAGTAGTTAGGCGAGAACAGATATTGGTATGATAACAGGCATAGATGTCCTAGAAATCTTGAAAGTGAAATGCGCATATGTATTTTATTTTATAAAATAGATAAAATGTGTATTGGAAAATGATCCACTTGTAGTCATATTAAGCAGAAAATGATTGATATTTCTGTTAGAGATATTTACTTAAATGCCTTTTTTGATGCATTCTATCAAGTGTTGAAAAGAGCAGTATGGAGCTCAGTATTGTGTTAGAAGTTGAGTTCAGCTGAACCTAATAAACAGTGGTAAGTGGCAGATGTTTGAGAGATGCGAATAGTTGAGTGAAGTCTCTCCTCTATTGAATTCTCCCTAAGTTCTTTGAGCTGCTAAGCTTTTTTTACCATTGATTTATTGCTTCTGTACTTTTGTTTAGTGTAAGTGCTGTTTTTGTAGAAGTTTCGGTTTTATTTAGTTGTTCTTTTTTAATAAATCGTCATTATTTATCATTGAAGTCTGTTGAGCTGTTACAGAGTATACTTAATTTACCAAGTTCTCATTTTTTGGAAGGCGTTTTTAAAATTTGAATGTGACAATATCAAAAACAACATTGTTTCAAACTTTCTTTCGTGGCCATTTAGATCAGTTTCATTGCTAAAATGCTTTACTGTATTAGGAAATACAAATAAAGGTTGTAATTCCCCAATGGGTAAATGGTCCATTCTAGATGCTCAGAATACATCATAGGGATTGGAAAAGAGGGTTATTTAGTTTCCCCCCTAAACTCTCAGAGCTATGGCTCAAATCTTTAAAAGAATGGCAATGTACTGCTCTCACTAAAAAGAAAGGTGCAAAAAATGAAATAAACGGTTGAAATTCTTTTTGAACGAAAAAAGATACAGGGTGTTTAACAGACATTGAGTACTGTTAGAGGTATAATATGGGAAATAGCTATAAAATAAAACAAATAATTATTATTAAGTATATCTATGCTGTCCTCAAGATAAAGTTTATAATAAACTCTTGCTAGCGGTTAGCAAACACAAAATCTCCTTAGATTTAATTTAAAACTGAATAAACTGAGCTTTTGTAGATTAAAAACGTTAGTAGAAGGCGTTAGATATTCGATGAAATGAGAGGTTTATCCGGCTTGACAGAAGAGGTTTCTTTTAAACAACCCTGATGATAGCGAGTGTGAAGGATAAAATCCCATTTTGAGGAAATAAAGAGTGAGGATATTTGAGGATATAAAGAGTGTCATGTCTAGTAATCCTCTTTAATGGTTTCAGCGATAAGCAGAAACCATGCTTATGCACAAGAAATCTGGAGAAAATTCCATTTGCGGTTGGGTACATATAATATATTGGACACTTCATGTTATTTTTCATGACATTAAACCTCCCAAAATATTCATATACTTCTGTCTAAAATAAAGTTTCACACTCAAACTGCTGGAACCTTTTATTGAAGAATAATATTCTTTATATCATTACAGAAACATTTCTAAAAGAGAATCCAATTAGTATATTTAAGGAAACGCGAAAGTTCAAATATTCCAACAATAGTATAGTAATTCCCTTTGGGTAAGATGTAAATTATTTTTGATGCTGCAAGTAATGGAATGGAATTGCATTTATTGTTTTTCTAGTAAGAAATTCAGAAGACAATAGTTTTATGAAGAAAATATTTCCCAGAAAATCAACCTTGTTGAAAGGACTTATATTATAACAGAAATGTATTAATATTTATAATTTAAAACATTCCCTTACCCAAAATGGAAATTTAAAATAAGATATACAGCCAACAGCAATACTATTAAAAAGAATAAAGTGACAAGCAAATATTTCCTTGAATCAATATTCAATTTTTTTTTAATAATATACGATAATTGCATCTTTAAAAAGTATTTCATTATAAATTTTTGATTTTTTTCTGCAAAATATTTAAATTTAATACTTTCAAATGGCTTCAAAACTATTTTCATGTTAGATTAGTTTTTTTTCTCTTTAAAAAATGTCTTAACATCTTTAACTAAGTAATGTGAAACATTGTGATTATTCCATAAAGCAGAAAATGAAACTTTGTTTTTCTTCATTTTATTTTCTTGATCGAAATTCAAATTCAAAATGTCTTTTCAAATTTAGCAATTTGTTCTACGTGAAATCTTTTGATTTCAGAGAGTAATTGGTTTTAAAGATTTATACTTTCAAATTTCTATCATGTAAAGAAAAAATTCTTTAATTGAAATATTCTTTATTATGATATAATATTTATTTTTTAAGCTGCCATTTAATTACGAATTTCATATATTGTTCTTACAAACATTTCAATACGGTCTACTCGCTTTTGAATGACTTTCCTGATTGAAATCAGAATATTTATTTATAGTATACAATATTTAAATTTTGATAAATTTAATCGACTTAAATCCGCTAGTAAACGATAAATTATTTTTCCTATTAAAGAATATTAAATCTTTACTATCTGAGTAAATGAATTATTTCAAAGAATTATTTGTTATCTTTATAATAGATAAAGGAAAGCCACTTTTGTTGATGTTTTGGAAAAATTCTTACTATATTTATAATTTATGAATGCAATTAGAAATAAACGTTTTCCGTTTAAATTCCAATTACCTAATAAGCATTAGTTCTGATAAAATACAACTAAACTCAAAATATTTGGTAGAAAATTAGATTTTAATTATTTACCACGCCATTAGAAAATATTTATGTCCACTGCGAGCAAACGATTGTTTAATTTTATTCTCACTTTAAAATATTCCGCGCAATTAAGTTTGTAGAAGAAATCTAATTATTTCTATAATGCGTACATATCCCTAATAAAATATTTTCCTTTTAAAATATTCTTTTCAATATTTATTTATTTATTTCATAGAATAAACATAGTTTCAATAAGCATTATTTCTTTTTTTTTATCCCGCTTGATTCATAATGAAAGTTTAATTTTAACTTCAACTTTAGCTGTAAACAGTAATTACAGCTGCAAAAACAAAACTTTTATTTTTATCGTCTGCGTTAATTGGTAAGTTGACTTACATCACAGAAAACGTACTAATTGGAAAAAGCCTTGTTCTTTCGATATTAAAAGAGAGGAATAAATTTTCGAAAAGTAAAAATAATAACGATAAAAAAATCCCATTTTCTGCCTTTCAAAGAAAACTGCCTACTGCATCTTTTAATCTCTAAAGTAGCTCCGGACACCGACATAAAAAATTAAAATTTTTAATTAAGAAAAAACCTTTTTCATTGCTTTGTTTTGACCCCTTTCTATTAATCTCTTGAGAACAAATATGAGAAGACTGAAATTTGTCTTTTTCTCTCTCTATCTCTCAGGACTTTTTTTAATTCCTTGGGGGTTTTGATATAATTTTTTATTTCTCATAAAACAGATGGAGAAATTCTAACGCATAGTTTTAGAAGAAGCAATCAACATCATTCACTTTCCCCAAGAATAATTTCTTTTAACCTCTAAACTCTTTTATACGCAAAATAATCTAATTAAAACATGAAATGATTTTCAAACAATGTATGAGAATGTGTAAAGCTCCGTGTTTGGATAATGAAAGTAAATATTCATAACTTTTTTAGCCATTCATATAATTAGAAGAAACCACAATTTATGTAAATATAAAAAAAAAAGAAACTTAATAAAGAAGTGGAAAAAACAATGGCATAAATCAACTTTTATATTATTCAATAGTGAGAAAAAACAAAGAGTATAAAAATATCCATATTGTAGAAGTAAAATAATTTTCTCTAAAAATATTTACCCAACACAGTTTATTTAAAGTGTTAAGATGAGAATTTACATAAATTTACAAATTCATTTGTTTTACTGTCAGTTTTCTGCCTCTTATTACACGGAAACTTATCTTAAATGTGTATTAAAATACTACCACTAAAAAGGTGCTGTTGCCTGAAATTGAATTCGAATATGAAGCACATTATTTTTTTTCATATAGTTTCCAAGTGAGTTTTTCCATATTTTTACAGGGAAAATCAATTTTATTTTATAAAAACGAAATTAAAAGAAGGTAAAAATAAAAAGTGTCATAAAAAGCATGCGTATATTGAAAAAAGTTCGGATAATTTCTCACCTAAAGTTATCATCTGCCAGTTTTTTTTTTATTTTTACATTTAGTAAAATTTTAAAAAGCGTTTGACTTTCATTAAAGTTCTTTGTTCCATTTATTATTTTAAAGGTATTCGTAGTCGTAAGAAAATAAATGAATATTTAAAAAATGATTATTTTTTTATTATAGTAGCGGTATATTCATTCAATATATCATTAATTTATTTATATAATTTATCGCTTATACATTAAAATATGCAATGAAAAGAGTTAAAGAAAGAATTCATATAGGAAACATTACGAAAAAAAGTTATTCAGTATGGTTAACTGACTATAATAAATTTTTAAAAAAGCAACTAAGAACAATTCACATTACAGTAACGATTTCTAGTTTACAAGAGTTATTGGGAGTAGAATAGTACTTTATGGGGGTACTATAAAGATTTTTACAGTCTACAAAAATATTTTTATTTCAATTTCCTTTACATGAAATTGTTCTTTGATTACTCAGATAAGCTAAATTACATCCATTTTAGGCAAAAGAAATGTTTTGTTGGTACAAAATAAGATTAGTCTAAAAAGGTAACTAATTCTTTTTACTGTTGTCAAAAAGGAAATGTAAACTCAAAATTTAATTCAAAAAAAATTGCCAGATAACACAAATTTATTACAATAATTTTTTTTAAAAAAATACACTTTTTTTATTGTTGCCAGAAGTACGAAAATTAATCATAGACAAAATATATTTCAAAGTACTTTTCAATATTCCATGTAATCCATATTCATTTTTAATAGATTCTTTTTTTCACATGCGTTACTTTTATATGAAATGATAAAGTATAATACATTTACGAGAAAAATATTTTAAATAAATGAATATGAAATAATGTATTATTACCTTCAATAACTTTTTTGACTCTTTCTAGACAAAAATATAGTGTTTTCGAAGTTTTTTGAAATATCGTTTGATCAACAGGCCGTTCAACTGATAAAAATAAAAAGACCACCCTATCACTCACTTTTCACTCCCTGGGGTTGAGCGGGTGACATTTCTCACTTTTTTTTATTATCATTCTTTCACAAATACGTCTTCTTTCGGTTTTATTACCACCTGACCGTACTTTCTTTTTCATTTTCACCCCACATAGGTTACGTGAGAGGGTAGAGAGAAAGCATAGAATAGAAAAATGCTGTCGAGAGTCTCAATTTTTTTTTTTTTACATTCTTCTTATTTTTATTGTTTTTTTTCCTTGCCTGAAGCATTCCACCTCCTACATCTGCCGAAAAAAAGTTCGAAGTATTGATACATTCTGATAGCGTCCAGGTGTTTCAGGATTTATTGTTATGGCTCTGTTAGTGCGTTTTGGAGCCGTTTATAACGAACTGAAAGCATTTATCGTCTGCTATTTTTTATACTTTTTTTTTCAAAGTCTGAAGCTGTATTTAATTCCTTAAACCTTTCCAAATTCCTCTGCTTTTATTGAAAAAGTTTTAAAAAAAGGATAATGTAGTGCATAAGCTTTTTATGTAATGGAAAGGTTAAAACATTTTAAAAACTATCAAAAAATGGTTTAGGTTATATTGAAAATGCTTTTACTGAGAGACGTATGGAATATTATAGAAAGAAAGCTTATTTTAAAGTGGCTTAAATATTAACTTTTATACTTTTACTGAAAGGAGGTTGAGTTATGGGTGTTATTACAATGATTTAAAGCCATAATATTTTTCAACGAATATAAAATACATAATTACGTAAAGGATTAAGATATATATATATATATATTCTATTGGCTAAAAGTATTTATGCTAGATTAGTTCTGAATTTTATTTTTGCGTAGTAGAAAATTGAAAAGAATTTATTCAAGGAAATTTTATTTCATCATATTTGTTCTTTACACCAACAAATGCTCATTTTATTCCAGTTCATAATAATTCTTTTAAATTTTTAATTCAAAAGAAATAATTGGGTATTTCAAAATTATATACAAACTATTATTAGTATGAATATTTCTCAAATAGTAATCCCTTGAAGACTTTTTAAATATAATCTAAATTCAATGTCTATTTTCAGGTATAGAACCCCCTTTTTTCTTTCGCACATGCGCCATTTTTCAAAATAGTAGTGACATGAAGGACAAAAGAATAGATGTTTATATTTTAATTAGACATTCATTAAAATCAGATAATAGCATGATTTGGTCGATGTAACATTAGTGTATAGACTGCGAAATTGAAACAGCTACAGCGTCAGGCTAAAAGTATCCGAACACGCTTTAAAAAAGTGGTTCTGGTGAGTGACGTAATTTGATGCGTAATCGAAAGCTATAAAAGCGTTGGTAGTGCATTTATGCGTTGTGAGCCAATGAGTAAGTCAAAGGAGCTTAATGAGTTTGATCGTGGCAGTATGTTGGGATACCTTCTTTTCGGGAAATCAGTTCGTGAGATTGCGAATATTCTACAGAAGTCTAAATCCATAGTTTATGATGTAATTGGGAAGTGGAAACGCCAAGGCAGCGAAACTGCACACACACAAAAAATACCGAACTGCTAGGCTTGGTGAACGCAACTGAAGAATTCTGAAAAGAGTAGTGAAACAAAATTGCAAGTTCTAGTTGGTGGAAATTTCTCAGCAGTTCCAAAGTGTATCAGATGTTAGTGTTAGCAGCATGACTTTTCGTCAAGTGTTAAAAAACTTGGGATTCCAAGGTCGTGCAGTCCTGCACAAGTCGAAGATCACTCCACCGAACATGAAACATCGATTGCAATGGTGCAGAGCCGATCGTCATGGACTCTGGACAGGTGGAAGACTTTTTTTTGGAGTGATTAATCACGTTTTACGGTCTGGAAGTCAGATTTAAGCATCTGGGTTTGGCGATTGCCCGTGAATTTTTATTTGTGGCTGCATTGTGCCAACTGTTAGTTATGTGTGGTAATGGAAGAATAATTTTGTGGGAGTGTTTCTCGTGGTTTGGCCTGGGTCCGTTAGTTCCCGGAGTTGGAAACATGAACTCTGAGATGTATGTGGATATTCTGGAGAATGCTGCTTTCTCAACTTTATGGAAATATTTTGGGGAAGGCTCATTTCTCCTCCAGCAGGATAACTGCTCCACTCACACATCGAAGCTACCACAGTCTTGGTTTGACGAAATGAGTATTCAAACACTGGACTGACCGTCTGAGAGCATCGATCTAAGTCCCATAGAACACCTTTGGAATGAATTAGAGCTCAGATTACTCATCCAGCCTAATCGACCATCCTCACTACAAGCACTCATTTCAATTCTAATGGGCGTCTGGTAGCCAGTTCCTAAGCCACCTATCAAAACTTTGTGGAAAGTCTTCCCAGACGTGTGCAGGCTGTCATCGAAGCAAAAGGAGTACCAATATTATACCAATATGTGCCTCAGTGCGCTTCAAGTTATACCATTGGATGTCCAAATACTATTGGCCGGACACCCATTGGTATAAAGGCAATAAAAAAGTATTGGAATCCATATACTGGGACAAAAATTACGAAAAAAGAAAATATATTCATCTTATTCATTTCATATTATCAATCGGTGGAGTAAATCGTCCGAAAGTGACAATCCTGGGTTCTTGGAACGAACAATAGATTTCATAGGAGTTTTTGGACAATTTTAATTTCTACCTATACAAGAACGATCGAAATAACCTGGTTGGTAGAGCGTCGGCTTCAAATCTCTTGGCTTATGAGTTCGCACCCACCAGCCGAAGATTCTTGGTGTGTGTGTTGTCTGGAGCGCGTTATATCTGTCGAGGTCACAAAGTCCTCTATGTCTAGAGTAATACCACCAGAGGTACTGGGTCAGAGGAGATTGTTACCTATCTAAATTACGATCTGTGGGTGAATGAATGAAACGTATGAAATTTACCCCGTAAAACAGTTTGTGACGTGTGTGTATCTGCTTTGGGTGCTATCATACCTTCTGAAGCTACTGCAACCCTCCTTCCTTGTGTGTGTTGTGACTAATGGCACTTGCCATGGGCAAGCCCCCACTGATACGATCAGCAGATGATTTAAGCCTAAGAAATCCGTCTCTTTGTTTCACGCGTAACGCCCTTTGGGACCAAGAGTACGACTTAGCTACTCACACGTCACAGCCCTTTTTAGGGGGCGGACTACATTCATGCAAATTCATTCATTCATCTCAGATCGTAATTTAGACCTGGAATAGGGAACGATCACCTCTGACCCAGTACCCCCAGTATTATTACTCACGACATGGAGGAATTTGTGACCATGAACATATTTAACGATTGCCAGCCGCCATACACTCGGTGAATGTTTTGGCCGGTGAGTTTCAAACCCATAACCTAAGGAGTACGAGACCAACGCTCTACCAACCAGGCCATCCCGGCCTTTTCTCTCCGTTGTAAAGCGATACATGAGAACAGCAACAATTGGGGGTATTGGCTCAGAGGTGATAGGTCTGTTCCAAATCTAAATTACGATCTGTGGATGAATGAATGAAATATATTAATAAAAAGGGGTTTGTGACGTATGTGAGCTAGAAGTCAGACTTCTGCTCTCTGGTGCTCAGGTGTTACTGCGTTGTAAATCGAAATACGAGAACAACAACAACCTATACAAGAATGTAAAAAAGATCTGAGTATCAAATGATTAAAAAAAAATTAATTGCTATTTGAACTTATACACGAATTTAAATATTTGCGCAGGTCAGTCCTGTAATTTCAATACATATAGTTATAAAGTGCTTAAATGTGAACAGGTCTAACTATTATGATTTGTTAATAATAATTAGCTTACTCGAGTCTCATGTTTAAAAACATTATCTATTTTGTAATCAGTACAGATAAATTAGTAGGCTCAATAAACACCTTCCCCATTTTAAATAAGCTATAAACATTAAGCTATACGACCGTTAAAATTCGTGTTAATACAAGAACGCGGTGGATTTTAATGCAGTTTAAGTCATTAATTGAACGATTTGATTCTCGCGAATTGAATTAAAAACTTACGCTTGATAAAGTTTCATTCCAATTAACAAATATCCTCGCATCATTGCTCGAGGTGGAATATTCCGTTCCATTTAACAGGATTGTTTGTGTAGCGTAATTACATATATCAGCTCTTTTCTAATGCATTAGTTACACGGAATAAAATAAGCACTGTAAACTAGAATTTATAGCTCTATATCTGACAGTTTGCTTCTATAAATTCCAAAACGAATATGTTTCTTTGCATATGGTATGAGTGAATATTTCATAGAATTTTTTCTAACCGAAAAAATTTTAAACGAAAATATTTTTTAAAGTAATTTCTAGGAGTGTGTATCTTTGCATAGCAAAAACCTACAAATTTATAAATTGTTTTCCTCAAATTTTGATAGAATAACCAGATAAACATTTTTTTTTTGCAAACAATTATAATAAAAACAGAATAAGCTGATTATTGTATTATATCATACTTAAATAATTTTGTTTTTTTCTTGTTGTTGTTCTTATGTTCTGCTTTTTATTGTTGTTGTTCTTATGTTCTGCTTGCGGAAGGAGGGGTGCAGTAGCATCTGAGGGTATGTCATAGGTATTCTCCGTCCCGGCAAAAGCCATTCGGTTATAGCGATGGGCCGCCGCGGAACAACCACCCCAGCACAGAAGTGCAGGTTAATCAACTTAATTATCGTAAAACAATTCAAATTATACAGAGGGGAAAATAAAATGAATTTAAATTCTCAAAAATTGTCACCGTGTCTCCAAGCATAGTAATTAGAAAACATTTCAACAGTTATTAGAGGAGCATAAAATTGTAAACAACGTTAATTAAGAAAATGCTAAGCATCTGAGGGTATGGACTCATGAGCACCCGAAAGAAGAAGTCTGACTTCTAGCTCACATACGTCACAAACCCTTTTTACGGGTCTGACTTCATTCATGCATTTTATTCATTCATCCATCCACAGATCGTAATTTAGATCTGTAAAAAGAACGATCGTTTCTGACCCAGTGCCCCTATTTGTTCACTCTCCCCATAGAGGACATTGTAACCCCTATAGATTTAACGTGCGCCAGCCAACACCCACAAGGGGAATCTTCGACTGGCCGGTTCGAACTCGCAGCCCAAAGGATGCGAATCCAACCAAGCTATTCCGACCTTTTTTTTCTTATAAAAAAACTCCAACGTTGGGGTTAACGTTATAACCCGTAACAATTATGAATTATTTAATTAATCGTTATGTTAGATTACTGTTTTCCGGTAATCAGTTTTTGTTCCTTTGTTTTTTATGCTTTTCACTGAAAACTTGAACACAAAGAACCAAAAATAATTTATCAATATGGATTTAGTTAAAAATTATGATTAATTTACGAGCTTTAAAAGCAATAATAATAAATATCTACCACTAATAAAGTAGAATATGTATGTGTGCGGGCACTTTTTAAAAGAATATGTTGTAATAAACATATCAAAGTAGGTAGTGTTGTATGTATTTACCGCATTTCTTTTCTTTCATATCAACGGTATCAAAATATACTGAAAATGTCTAAATATAACAGTTTTTACAGTTCTAATATAACACGACATTTCGTAGGTGGAATCTAGTTTCCAACCTAAAAACGTTCGATTCCGAAACCGAAACTTTACCACCAGCCGCAGATATTGAGTGGAATCTGATTTCGAACCATAAGTTCTACAATCTTGAAACCAACACTTTACCGCTTGACCATAACAAAGAGTGTCAGAAAAAAAATGTATTTTGTAGTTGTTATGATGCACCTTTTGTAGCAAATTTTTAGCGATTGAAGGATTTTAAGTGGATTTTAATTTCTTTCAGTTTGAATTAATAAATCGGGAATGAAACCGCTTAACGATCAAGTTTCATAATTTCCACCAAAGAACACGCAATATAAGCTGACCTAGCGGTAAAACCGCAGAAGCTAAAATTTCTCCTTTTGATATGGTGCGAAAGTTAATCAGATTGATGCCAACTCAGATGTCGTCCTCGTTACCAAGCCGTGATTCAAAATTTAGGAAATCCAAACTCAGATAAAGAAAAGAGAGCTTAAATATAATTAAACCAAGTCTGCTACTCAAAAGAAAATGATAAGGGCTCGCCATCAGTTTCCATGACTACAGATGTCTCGAACAATAAACGATAATGCGCATTATCTCTACGACTTTGTTCGATATTCCCAATGCGGATAATATCGTGACAATAACACAAGTATGCGTTAGGAATTTTTTTCCAGCAGGATGACTAAAATAAATATTTTTTCCCCTTAAGTTAGTTAATTACTTTTAAAAGTTACCTTGCAAGTAAATACTTAACAAAAATGGCTAGTCCATTTTGGATTATAAAATTTTAATAAATCGATAATTTGGAGGAGAGGTACCATTAATACTTTTCCGTGTTGTGATACTCTCATTAAACCAATAATCCTCGCAATGTATTAAAATTATTATTTTTTCTTTAAATGATACAACCAATAAAGTATAGCATACACGAATTCCAAAGTGTAGAGATAATGCGCATTATCTCTACGATGTTGTGTTTGATATTCCCAATGTGGATAATATCGGGAAGATAATGTGATTATGTGTTTGTTTGTTGCAAAATTCCCAAGATTACATCTATCTTTTCAATTTTTTAATGACTTACTTTTAAAAGTTATTTTGCAAGTAATTACTCATCAAATCTTGTCCATTTTGGATTATAAAATCTTAACGAATCTATAATTTGGATTAAATCTTAACGAATCTATAATTTGGATGAAATTTGGATAAATATTTTTCCGAGCTGTAATACTCTCACAAAAACAATAATCCCCTCAATGTAATAGAGAGATTTTTTTCTTTAAATGATACAACCAATAAAGTACAACATATACGAATTCCAAAGTGTAGAGATAATGCGCATTATCTCTACGATGTTGCTTGATATTTCCAATGTGGATAATATCGTGAAGATAATGTGCCTAAGTGTTTGTAACAAAATTCACAAGACTATATCTATTTTTTTCGTTAGTTTAATGATTTATTTTAAAAAGTTATTTTTCATGTAATTAAGTTCCAAAACTTACATATCCATTTTGGATTACAAAATTACATTAACTCGATAATTTGAATCTGATATATCCGAAATATTTGTCCAGGTTTTTGATACACTTATTAAACCAATAATCCTTTCAGTGTATTCAAGTTATATTTTTTAAAATGATTCAACCAACAAACTGAACCATACACGAATTCCAAAACATGTCACACAACAGACAGTCGATAATTAAAAGCTAACAACTTATCCGCCAACAAGTCGTCTTTCAGCCAAGTCCGTCCGAGTTGCGGTCTGGTGATCTTGGCGCTATAAATCGTTAGACAACAAGCTTCCACACTTTTCATCGCAACAGAAACAACTCTAAGGGTTAACTGAAGCGTTTAAGCAAAGAGCGGGACTACTTTGAAGCCCTATCGACCTGGCATTTTGCCTGGGTGTAGTGGAAATTGCAGGGGGCTGTTATTTATTTTACTCACCCCTGCGGTAGAATAACGCGCGGTTTGGCGAATTCGAGCTTGTCATCGCTTCGAAGTTGGATAAGAGATGCTATTATTTTTACTTATGATAGATGACGTTTCGCAGGAAACCACACAAAGTCAAAAAGTGTTTTGGGAGAATGAAGAGTTGAACTTGAAGGGCCATATTTTGCAACAAAGAGCAATAATTAAAAGAGCTTTGAATGTAAAGAGGAGTTAGAATTCGGGAAAGTTGGCATCTAAAGTTGTTTTAGTTTCTAATTAATCCTAAATTTTTATTTATTTATTAATTTTTGCATAAGGAGAAAAAGTTATCGTTAAAACATTTGAAGAGAGATTTTGATACAGCTATATGTTTTGGATTTTATACCGAAAATATTTGCAATTCTGCATGTCTGTATGTGACCATGATAACTAATAAATTCTCTAAATTAGAAAAAGGGAAATCAGAAAACTAAAACTCCAATCCAAGACTAAAATGTAGACACGAATGATATTCTAAGAATTGTGGCCCAATGGCAGAATCTTGGTAATACATTGACGAATTGCAATTTACGTCCAAGTGGTGAGTTAGCTAGATACATATGTTTCTTCTTAAAATCATTACACCATCATAAACCAAATTATGGTATATACATTCATTCTATTGCACTTTTAAACCTTCAGTTTACATTTAAAACCAGTAAGAGTTTAAATTAATACCAATACAGTTATTAATTAAAATGAACACTTACTGGCATAAATTAGAGCCAGTAAGTGTTTAATTTAATACCGATTCTGGTATTAAATAAATACCAGTACCAGTTTAAATTAATACCTATGGAGCATTGGTAAATTAATACCAGTGCTCTATTGAAAAATTGCACTAAGTCATGTACGTTCAACCCCATACGCATTCGACTAGACATGTCAGTTCTAATAACATTAAAGCATTAGAAAATTGCAAATCCTAATTACATTCAGTCCAATACATGCTACATAATGTCTGTCACAGAAATAATGCACCATTAAAAATTGTATTATATTATAAACTTTCAATCCCATACACTTTTAATTATAAATGTCAGGTCCAAAGATTTGGAAAATTACACCATGCTGAATCCTTCTAACCCCATATAGATTCAATAATAAATGCAGGTCCTAGTATTATTGCACCATTAAAAAATTGCATTACGTCATGAGCATTCAATTCCATGCACTTTCGACAAAAGCGTCAGTTTCATAAATTCCAGTAACATTACACCATGCTATAAATACTCAATACCATACACAATCAACAATAAATGTGTTCTAAAACTATTGCACCATTAAAAGATTGCACTACGTCATTCGCATATACATTCGGCTATAAATGTCATTTTCTCAGATATCCTCTAACATTACATCATTAGAGAATGGCAACCAATCCCATATACACTCAATAATAAATGTCGGTCCCAAAATATTACACCACTGAAAAATTGTTCTACGCCATGGATATTCAATCCCATACACAATCGATTATAAATGTCAGTTTCACGGAATTCTAGTAGTATATATTACTGGAATACCATTGAAAAATTATGTGGTCTCATTTACTTTTGACCACCAAAGAACTATATTACTTTATAAGCATTCAACACCATACACATTCAAATGGAATTTCTGAGAAGTTTTAGTGACACTGCATCGTCTGAAAATTGCACTATATAAATATGAATTGCGCAGAGTTTTAATTACGTTATCTGAAAACTATAATATGTCATTACACTCAATCACATTCATATTCGACTGTAAACTCCAATGGAATTTTAATAACACTGCACAATGGAAAACTACACTGCATCGAAATATTCAATCATTCACACATATAGTTTAAATGTCAATTCCAATAACATTTCGGCATCAATTCATCATCATAAAAATACAATAAGACATAAAAAAATCAATCTGATATCCATGTTCTTCCAAAAGCTAGCTCCAGTAACACTTTTTGGCGATAAAAATGTAATTACTTTGAGTTGATTCTGACCGCAAGAATCTATGGCGTAACATTGTTTGTTTTGTGGTTTCCACTTCCTTCGAAAATAAACCAGCAATTTTTAATTTTTCCTCTGATACATTCAACCATTTTCTGGTGAAATTTGTAGACTCTGCTATTGTGAATAACATCATTAGAATGACTGTACCACTTGAACAATTTAAATACATTTATAAATCTGTGATATTGTTCTCCTGAGTGGTTAAGTCTCATAGTAAGAAAAAGATATTTACATTTATTTTAAATGGCTGAAATATCAACTACCCCATTAGGGGACAAAAACAAAAGTTATAGAATATACAATTTGTAGAGAAATAGTTTTTAAAAGTAGAGATCCAGAGATCCTTAAAGTAGATTCAACATCCTGTCTGAAAACTGTATAAGCGGAGGTGCTCGTACCAGCATTGATTGATTGACCCGGAATAAGCTAAGAGTAATAGCTCCGTTGCTGCACAATTGTTAAGTTCTTAATATGTTTTTCTATTAGAGTTTTGATTTATCTGTTAGTTTAAAGTGGCGTTTTTCGGTACTTCTTGAATCTAAGACTCATTAGACGAAATTCGGTAATAATATGTAATCATAGAAGGTCCTTTTCCGATAGCCGGGAGGTAGCGAAAACTCTCGAAAGAAATTTAGCGGAATTTGTGTTATTTGGCGATTTTCCGCTTTAAAATCATTGTAAGAAATTTGGCGGAATTCTACATTATTTGGCGATTTTTCGCTGCGGCCCGGCTAATGGAAAAGTATCTTATAGAAGAATAAACTTCATTCTGTAACTGTACAACAGATTATCAAATGTTTTATAATCTAGTAATAAAATTGTTGCTATTTAGAAAATTTTTCTTGAAGCAATAACTTTAAAATTACTTTCTATAAATTTTCCTGAGAATTTGACGATAGAAAATGTTAAATAGTATAAGATATTAATCTATGAAAACTTTTTTTTAAATTTTAAACACTTATTCCTACAGAAATAAAAACGAAAAGTCTTATAAAAAGTAAATATTAAAAATTAAGTGAAAAAACTTCCCGTAAAACTTAATTCATCGCAATTTAAGGAAGCAAAATTAATTATCGGGAAAAAAATGATATTTGTAAAAGTCATTCTGCTGTAAAAGAAACAACAGAATTTCGAAGTTTAAAAAATTAATTACTTTCTTGAAAAATAATCAATATTAGGTTCTTTTTTCCGAAATTGTTTCAAATTATTGATTAAAATAAATATCTTTATTGTTTGGGTCATTTTAAGGTTTATTTTTCATATAATGTAGTCCAAAGAAAACATTCAAAAAATTATCATTAATGCATGCAAATTATATTTTAACATAATTTTTATAATGTAAAAAATAATATAGTTAAATAATTTTTGAAATTGAAAAATAAAGGATGCATAAAAATAAAAGGGAGAAAAAGGTTTTCATGTATATTAATTCAAACAATTTCTTAACTTATTATTTAGAAACAAACAAGTAAAAAAATCAGGTTAAATTAAAAAAATTAAAAGACATTAATATTAAAATATGAGGAGTAAATTGCTTTAACACTTAAAAAATATTTTATAATTTGTTTTTATTTTCGTTAATATTAAATATTTTGTCAGTATATTTTTAGGCAAAACGCTATTCATTTTTTATTATACCTTTACATAAATTTTCAAAGAATTTCGGATTGCCTAAATTTTTTTTAAAATTTATTAATTTTCAGTATTTTTTTAAAATTTTTAATAGAGAATTCAAAAATATTAAAAATGAAAATCCTCTTTCGCCATAATATTTATTGAAGTTATAACAGAAAAACGTCTAAATTCTCTAGATCATCAACTAATTAAAATTCTAAACAAAATTGACTAAATAACATTTCCTAATGTACATTTACATACTTCAGAGTATATTTGTGCTAAATACGGTAGCAGTAGATCGAATGGTTAGGTTTATATGGCATCAAAAAAATACAATCTGAAACATATCACCTTTAACCGTTTGTTTGCTAATTAGCTAGAAAGTATTCACAGGAGATTCAAGTTAAAACTTCGTTTCCATTTTTCTTTTAATAAAATTCCATATAGAAGTGCCACAAACAAGAGACTAATCTCGAGAAATTGATGAATGCTCTTTTTATCTAACTTTAGTTAGGGGAAAAAAAGATTATTTGAGTGTTTCGAATGTTCTTTAGTTCGAAAAAAGTTTTAGTTTCATTTCTGTCTGCTGGAACTAGCGGAAGAAATGGATGCAATATCTCAAAAACGAAATGAGATAGAAAAATTCTATTTGGTTTTTGAGCATGATATCAAGAATTTCATATAGAACTACAGATTTTGCATAAAATAGAATTCGTATAAGTTTTTCCACAAAATTTATTAAATGGAAGTCTTTCTGGCTGGAGATCTACATGCAAATGGAATGATAACTCAAAGGCTTAACATAGAAAGATAAGACTTACCATATAATTTCCCTACGAAAAATTTACATCTATGTCAGTTTTGGATTTAATTTTTTTAAAAATATGGATTGTCTGGATTGAAAAGAAATATTTTAACTGCTCTAACTATGAAACTATAAATTTGTTCTAAATTTGTGATACAATACATAAATTGTATCACATACCAATAGGAAATTTGTGCTTCAGTAAATCAATTGATAGATCTTCACGAAATTGAGACGAATAAATCATTTGGGAGAAATATAAAAATCAATAATTAATTTGTGACACAATAGATTGTTGGAAGATGTCTATACGTATATACGAAATTTGTTAAAGATTATGAAAAATCTTAGATGTCCTTAGGTCTACATAAAATTTTTGACCCAACAGATCAAATGGAAGAAACTCCTAAATGTATACGAAATATAAGGAAGATTAAATAGAAGTTCATAAATCCCTTCAAAAATTCGTGAGGCATTAGGTTAATTGGGAGAAAGAAATTCATTGATCTATACGAAAGCTGTTTCATTATGGAACAACTGGAAGAAGGTTACAAATATATACAAGAAATGTGGTATAGTGTCAGTTGAAAAATATCAACAGATTTATACGAAATATATAGTATTTGGAAGTTCATAGATCTACACGAAATTAGTGAAACTATAATAAATTAGAAGACAAATCTATAAGAATTCTCTGATGCAGTAGGCCATTTCATAGAAGTCTGAAATGTTTACCTGATTTTTAAACGAAGTACTACAATATAAACCGTAACTAAACACAGAATGAGTCATTTTTAAGTAAGAAAGTTGAATAGAGAATGGTTAGCTTTAAAAGAGAAGTAAGTATTTTTGACAACTAAATATCAAATAGTTTATATTTAGTCAAAAATATGTCATCAAATTTGAAATATCTGTAATTTTGGCTATTTTGTGTTGTTATATGATATTTTTCGATGTACTGATGGAACAAAATAAATTCTATTTAAAATCTATTCCTATTCTATTTAAAGGATAGACCAAAGAATTAGGTTGTTGTTGTTTCATATGGCACTTGCCATGGGCAAGCTGTCTGAGGCAGTCAATGATTTAAGGCTATAATCAGACTCTCTTGTTTTGTAGTAACTCCAAGGCCAAGAGTACTCATCACATTCTCTTGCGCAATCCTTTTTTACAAGGGGTTGGCAAATTCACACAACTTACAGATAGAACACAGCAGATCAATCCTTCTCGAACCGGGACTCGAATCATCGGAAGACGTGCTATCCCTATGCTAAGAAGCCGGCCCAAAGCATCATAAAGAACATAGTTATTACTATATTAAGAAAGGATTAATATAAGTTTTGTAACGATTCATTATGCAACGAGCCCTCTCGAATCGTGCCCGGTAAGATGTTAAAGATTCAGTTGTAATTAAAAGATCTAAATGATAAATGAAATTACAGTTCCAATTACTTTAAGTAAATGTAAAGTAAAAAATCCCAAATTTTAATTTTTTGCGCCTTTTCCTGATTTTATGAGTCAGGTTTGGTAAAATATTTTGTCCCATTTACATTTTAAAGACCAATTTTTTTTCACAAGCTAAACTAATCTGGACATGAAGCTTTCAATTTTATTATTTTAAACTAATCAACAGTTGTTCCAAGAAAACACTAAAATATGGTTGAAGAATCATCTTTAAAGAGTCTACTGATAACGATGTCTAAGAAACGATGCTAGAAACTGCAAAACTTGGTCTATTTTCGTCACAGAAGAGTTGAGTTTTCTTTAAAAATATCGATGTTTTAATTTTTTTTACTTATCATATCATAGAATCAGGAATTTAATAAAAAAGTTGGACCAAATTTTACATTTTTTTTTGTTTAGATATTAATTACTGTAATACGATTAGGGGAGATTTATATATTTATAATATTTCATAAGTATATTAGATAATTTACTTAATTATATATATAAATTATCCCATTTTATATAGTTATTAGGTCGACTAATCGCCTATAAGAAATCGTTAATAATTTTAAAAACAGATCTATCTTTAAAAAATACTTGAAAATATTTCTCAATACAAAATTCAAAAACAATGATATACATGAAATATTTTAATCGATATTCAGCTTTCTCTTCAGTACGAATCTTATTTCTTCTAAAGACAAGAGAAAAGTAAACATCTGATCTTTAGAACTTTCAAACAATAAAGCAGCCTGAAAAGTCCATTTGATTCCGGTATAAGAAACAAAGTAATATCGTTTGTGAATTTTCTATGATTCTAAAACAAATAAAATTCTATTTCAATGCAAATAGCATACGAATATTGTATCAATAAATCCGCTTTCTACGTTTCCCTGGGGAAGGTTTCATATTCCAACAATCCAATATTAACGTGAAGAATAATATATTTTGTTTCGGAAACGATGGATGCTACACAGAGAAACATTAACCTTCTATTCAATTCAGTGATACAATGAGATTCTTTCTTTGTGAGGAAATGATGAAAAAAATAAACACACAACTCTATTAAGGATGATATTACGAACATAGGATTTTTCTGGTTTCGGTATTCATTAGTTTCTTCAGAAGTCTATGTTACAGTCACGAAATAGACAGTTTAATACTCAAGAAGAACCCTGTGGATTACAGATTTCTTTCTTTTGACCTTTCGCAAAGTGTTAGTTCTTGGAAATTTATTATACATAACATTTTAATCTTTTGATTTCAGTTGGATTATTTTCTAGTTGTGACAACGTAGAGGATCCATTTTGGGATATGTTCTAGAATTTCAAACTTCTGTCAATGAATAGGATGATAAATAAGCCTTTATCTGAGTATGCTAGTTAGGAAAATGTTCTATTATTTAAGTACAAGATGGTTGTAATAGGAAAAAACTATGTAACACAGGTGGGGATGCTTTCACATTGCCTAGGTTAAAGATTGTTAATTTAATGATCACCATCGTGATAATATAGACTTAAACTGAGAGTGAAAATGTGATGGTATTGCTTGAAAAACGAACAGTGTTTAATTTCCACTGCATAATCTCTTTTGTAGAAGGTGCATTCTACCATCGGATTTGAAGCCACTGTATCCCACACCATTGTTTTAAACGAATTGGAAAATTGGTCAGAGCCTCTCATTGTAAAGTTTGCGGGAAGGGAATATTATGGCACTCATGTAAGGCTTAAACTTGACAAGTTTCCACTAAATAAGTTCTGTGCTATGCTATAGACGCCTCCTGAAGTTAAACGTCACTTAATCACTTGTTTCACTTGAAAAACGAGCCGTATTTATTTCCCACTGCATAATCTCTTTTGTACACCATCGGATTGGAAGTCACTGAAACCCACATCATTGTTTTAACCATCAGGGAAGTGAAAGCCTACTCACTTTTATAAAATAACACCACCTGTATCCACAGTGCCACAAGAGAAGATAAATAAACTGAAAAATGTTAAATTGGATTATTAACGTATTACAGTTAAGAGTAGAACTAAAACTGATTTTAAGGAGGGACATTTTGCTCTTTGCTACTAAGTGGTTTCGAAGAGGTCTGGATATCTTTGAATGTGGTAGATAATAGTTTAATCTGACCGTAAGAAAGGCTATTCGATGTATTTCTTTTTAGCCATTCTTCCTCTAGACTTACTTTGGCTTTCTCATGCGCCATGACAGAGTATTCAATCGGTGAATAAGTGAATGGGATATCCTTACTCTCATAGATAGAGTATGGAGAATTGGTCCGAACCTCTCATTAAAAAGTTTACGGAAGAGGGATGATAAGAAGCTCATGTAAGACTTAAACTTGATAACTTCCATTTAATTAATTCTATCCAATGCCACAAATGCCTCCCAAAGTTAAACGTCATTTGATAATTTGTACCATCCTGAGACAATACATTTACCTAAGAAATTCTAACGTAAAGTTTCGGGCGTTAATTTTAGAAGTTTTTCTGTCAGTTGTCCATCTTTTGCATTCAATTCAAAAAAAGTCTTCAAGCCTTTCTTTTGTATGGACACTTGGATACAAGTGTTCGAGTAATTTTGAAGCAGATTGTCAATGTTTTTTAGATTCATCTTTTTGAATCAGTAAATGAAAACATTACAAAACCCTTTGAGGCAACAGGAACTACGATTTCTTCCTTGATCAACTAGTTTATTCGAAGTGTCAAATGTTTGTCTATGCTTCACCATGTTCTAAAGCAGAAAATACACGTTCAAACATTCACCATGCCCTGCAGCAGAAAATAAATGTTCAAACATTCACCATGCTCTATAGCAGAGAATAAATGTTCAAATATTCACCATGCCCAATAGCAGAAAATACCTATCTAATATTCACGACCTATAGCAGAAAATAAATCTCAATTCAATTTATGAACCATTTGTTTCAAAGTTTCGGATCTACCGTTTAAATCAAGGTTCGGTTCATTGTATAATTTTGATCGCAATATCTAGTAGCTCCACGGTAAGATTTTATCTTTTGACAATGAAACGTTTTTCTTTGCCAATAAATAATAAACATCAGATTGTCTGAAGCCACTAAAGTTTCCATTATATGGCTAGCATTTAATCAAGCTAGAAGTCGCAAAATATGCCAATCTCCAAAATTTCAATTGTTCCCTTATGATGAGGAAATTGAATACTCCAAATTGGAAACTTGTCTTTTATCAGTATTCCGTCGGTCACTTTTTGCCAAGAAATGGTTGGCGAACTATTTTAAGTTCAATGAAATAGCCATACCATATATCTGAGCCTAACTAATGATTACGATCAATGGATTGTTTAAGATCATTGGCAATTTAGAAGCCAATTTAACCATCCCCTTTAGAATGATTTAAGACTTAAATAAGTAAATCTATGACTTCGATACTACACTAATTGATGGAGTTTTTATTTATAGTATATTAAGAGTGCATTTCATACATGGCCAGTCTTCAGAGGATGAGGATCTTACTCATCTGAAAGTCAAAATTTCTGTATTCATATTATAGGGTTTTGAAGAGTTAGTTTAATTTGGATCGATTATCGTTCCACTTTATAATGCATGAGAATTACTTCAAAACTAATCCGATAATTTTTAATATTGGTTTGATGATGAAGAGGTTACTGGAGTTGACAGTCCAATCTTCAAATTTTGAAATCCAACACCATTACATTTACTTTATATTCATGATATAACCTAAGTTGAATTTATGTCGATTCTAAAAACACATAAAAGTGTTTTTTGGATCGAACGAATCAGTTTCATCAGTGGGCAATTTACGAGGTCAAAATCAGAGGCAGCATTATTCCTTAGAATTTCCATACAGCATCACCCAAAGATATTTAGCGACTAATTTTGGAGATAATTTTTCTCACAATAGCATTTCATATACAGTATGAATACACAGGAGGGAATATTTTACTTTGAAATTATTGAAGAAAAACAATAAAAAGTTGATTAATTAATGATTTATTAAAAATCTAATTATAATTTTGAAGAATTTTTTTTCTTATAAAATAGTTATTACAAAAGCACTAAGCCAAAAGGCAATGATAGAACTGTAAAATTTGTTATTTCTAACATTCCA
>JAOUZG010009324.1:2142369-2161742 GCA_026289955.1 Argiope argentata
GAGGACTAATAGATTATAAACAATAAAGTCATAGAAATAAGTACAGTGAAAAATAGTATATAACTAAGATACACTTTAGTTCTGGTCCAACCTCTATTTCCCAAACTAAGCGAAATAACATAGAATCTTTATTAGAATAAAACACACAAAATAGAATTATATTTTATACTGTTTAAATCAATAACTGTATTGTAAAAAAGTATAAATAAAACTTCTTATAAAGCAGCTATCCTTCATACTCAGAAAAATAACTTTGAAAACCCAAATATATTTAAACAAAAAAATGTCCACTCTCCATTCCTAACTAAGCTTTGAATTTCCTTATTTAAATTAATTTCAGCTTATTTTATTGATTATGTTATTGAATATCTGCCAATCAAAGGCTTGTCAGCATGTCAAGAATATTTTAGTAAAATGCTTAATAAGACAGCAAGTAAATATGACTAGGTTAGTACTGGCTAGTTTAGAAAATACATAGAAATAAAAAAAATTATATAATGAACTTTTGTTTTACAATTTTTTAAGGGTACAAACAACAAATATATTTCTTCAACCGAATTTTTATCTCAAAAAGAATATAAATTAGACAGATTATCATGATTAGTGCGGACATTTAAATATTTTTGAAGATATGCTGATTCAGAAAACAGATGTGATCACTCCCCATCTTATAAGACATCACTTAATTTTATCTTTGAATAATACAGTGATAAGTCCAAACGTCTCACTCAAAGTAAGAATGTTGAAATCTGCACGAATACATAGACAACAAAATATAAAGAATACAAGATGCGCAACCAAAAAACACATTTTCAGTAAACAATAGCACTAAATAGGTATAATAAAAAAAAACATCACAACACAAATAACTTAGAGAAGAATGGCACTTGAGAGACTTCGTTCAATTGAGAAACTTCGTTTAATTTCACTCGACTATCTATAACCATCAAATTATTAATTTCACTTCTGAGATCAAACTTTTTTACAGATTCTGTGCCAGGTCTTAGAGGCTTCTAGAAAGATATTGTATCATCGCTTCAAATCGATGTGTCGCCAAAATGCATCAATTTCTGGAACTTTCATTTTTGTCATGAAATTTGTCAAATTCAGTCTCTATTAGGCAAATTATCATTTGCGTATATAGCCAGAGCCGAAAGTCATTGACTCATTATCGCTTTAGAATTCGTTAGAACTTTCTGTAGAAGTATCTTCATTGCCGTAGAAGTAATTGTACAGGGACACATTATAATAAATTCGTTAAAGCATTATCTGGAAGAATATATTAGACTTACGGTGGATCTCAAACTATGCAAATTGAGCAACTTCCTATTTCGAAATATGAAAAATTCTTATCATTGAAGTTACATAAGGAAATTTGTGAAATATACAACTAATAAATTCTAAAAATTGGAGGTTGGAAATATGAGAATGAATGAGTCCTCAATACGAAAAACACATTTTACATATTATAAAATATGAGATAAGTATCAAAACAGAGTCAAGCTACTATTAATCCTTTGCACTCGAAAAAGTAATTTGATGCATAACTATTTATTTTACAAGGGCTTGTTGCTCCAAATTTGTGTGTGTGTGTGTGTGTGTAACATTGAATTTATCCGTCTTTTTACCATTCTGTAGGTATTTTCAATAATAATAATAATAATAAATAAATAAAACGTTAAAATGATGCACTGTCTTGAATGGTGCCGAAGAGGCACCATCGAATGCTATGAGTTAATAAGGTAGTTGTTTATTCCATTCGTTTATTTATTATAGTATTTAATATAAAGAGGCATATGGATAAAAAAAAATTGTACATAAATATGGATGCCAATTAAACTTTAAATAAATAATAACATATTGAATTTTACTAAATTATTGAAATAAAAACCAACCTAAAATGAATTATAAATATGCTCATTAAATTAAAAATGTCAAACTAAAATTGATTAAAAAGAAGTGGATATAACAATATGTAAGTTCTTGGTAAGCAAATTGCGTAAATCTGCCTCTGCATCAGACTTTCCCTTTCAAATCCATTCATTTGTTGATTCTTTTTACACATTGTTCTTTGTTAATAATTAAGTGTTTAAACAACCCGGAAATAACGCTGTCGCGAATTTTATAATCAATTTATTGTTTTTCAAAAACGCAATAATCAATTCTCGTTGCAACGCGTGAAGCAAATTCACAAAGATCACCGATGCCTGACGAATGCGTTTTTTGCACACAATGTCAATAAGCCATAAATTGTTTCACCTGCGCCTCATCGAAGACGACACACTATTGTCTTTGCTCTCAATAGCCGCTAGGGTTCGCGCTTCAATCACCACAGAGTTGACAGTACAGAGTGGTTTTATTCTACTGTTTTTTTTATCGACAATTTTTGTTTCTTTTTTTGGCCTTCGCCCACACATAATAAACAAATAAAAATCCAGAAATAAAATTTGAAAAAGTATTGTCTTAGAATCTATCCTGTTTTACGGTCCGTTGTTACCATTGGTTCTTAGTGAGGGAAGGGGGAGGGGGTTTATTGTACCGTAAAAAGGGGAAAAGAAAATCGTTGTGTGTCTGTGTGGATATCTTAGTGCGTTTGTTTCAAAATCTTGTTAACGCGTTTGTTTTATGGGGATTTTCATTGGATATTTCAGGTAGTAAAAGCGATTGAAGTTTCTTTTTTTTATTTCCAGAATGGCAACGGTAATATTTTGGAATGCTGTCATTATTTTTTTTGTAATGTTTTTGAAAGCTTTTTCATTCGATAACAAAAATAAGAAGGAAATCGGCTAAGTTATAGCGTGTTATTCCGTTAAATATTTGGAATTTTCCAGAAATATTCTAAAAAATAAAAAATAATTTTGTTAGATGTTATTAGAGAGATTTATATATAACTGCTAGAGATTCTAAAATATTTAGAACCAGTCGTTTGGCATTAGAATAACTGCAGTGGAATGTTGACAAATAAAACTCTTCAAAGATTGGATCCGACAAAAGAAATGTTTAAATCAAATAAAATGTATTATAAAAAAACCAAAAGACATAATGAAATATTAACAGTTATGATGAACAACATTTTAATAAGTAGATGGTGATTACATTGCAAACATAATGACACACATTTACACCATTTCTAAAATCACATATTTACATATTAGCTACGGTTAATGGATTGACTAAATGTTAAGTATTGATTTAATAGCTGTATGTTTTATTTCAAGTGAAGTGATTTACCCAAACTATTGACTCACAATAGTAGGTTCAAAATGTTTTACATCATTTTAGAATAAAATACGAAAGACAAAAGGATTTGGTATTTAAAATTTTCAAATAACCTTAATATCGAAATTTTCTGAAAAAAAGAAAAATTTTGATTTAATTGTAGAATAAAATGAAAGACAATAATTTTAAATTCAATTTTCTTAGGATAATAGTTTATGAATTTTTTTTAAGTGACCACTTACTATTTGAAAATAAAATAGAAATTACCGTTACGTCGATTCTAGAAATAATTTAATTTCCTTTATAGAGAGAGGTTAGTTCTTTCTCATTTGTTTCTATGTGGTAAGTGGTTTTTATGAGATGCTAGTTAAAGCAGATGTCAGCAAACACAATCTCCCGAAAAAAATATTACGTTTTCTCTGGCAAATGTTTGATTCAAATAAAAAAAATCATAGAAAGGAATAATCATTTTGTAAAAAATCGTTTGCTCATGAATTATACGAAAACCAGCTGCAACAGTCTCTATGAATCATTCTCGCATATTCTCTCTTCTTTCACATAAAATTGTTCTTTTATTAATTTTGGATGTGGTCACAAATTTTTTGCATTGCAGTTGTGAAAGATCTATATGAAACATAGATCATCAACCATCTATCATTTTTTCTATCTATCTATCATTTTTGCAGAATTTATCGTGAAAATATGCATTTTGGACAATTTTTATCTGCAAATTTGCACCAAAGTTTGATGTCCTAATAATCGTATTCAAATGATCACTTACCAAACTTCACTTGATTACTTCATTGCACTTACATGTTTGAGAAAGTACAAATTGGTAGATAGTCAAATGTTTCACGAATTTGGGTAAAAATGTACTTAAGAATATTGCTAAGCAAAACAAAATAATTCTCACCCAAAAGTGATACGAAAACTCTGACTTTGTGGTCTATGAAAATGTGTACTAAATATACGCCATACAAGCTACAGATTCACAGCGTATTAATTCTACTTAATCCGCTAATTTCAAATAACAGCGGAGCTATTTGACTTGCACGGCAACATGAGAAAAGAAGAATTCTGAAGCTCAGCCAACCAACGTAGCTTGTCCTCTGAACTCAATTGATCGCCCTCCTTAAGCAGAGCCTTTTAAATAGCGTTCCACTAAAGTGGACGAGGCAACCGTTGAAAGTTCCGACCGTGACTTAAGGAGACAGACTTAAGGTGCTGCTTACGGAGACAAACAAGTCTTCTCTAGACAAGTCTGAAAATTTTGCCACCATTCTAAAAGAAAAAATCTGCCGGCTTTCTGGAACTGAGGTAGCCCGTCTTCCTTGTGCTCTGAGTGTCCCGGTATCGAGTCTGGGTAGTGCATGGCTGTTCTTGAGATGTATAAATGTGCCCTTAACCTGTAAAAAGTAGTTGTTCAAGAAAATGTGTGTGATAGAGCTAAGTCGGTCCTCTATCTATTTCTAAGTGCTCTGGTCCTTGAGACTAACAGTGGTTGCAATCCTTTCCCCCTTCAGTCTTGTACCTGATCTAGTACTGCTGGCTAAAGGGGTTATGAAACAATAACAACAACATAAGAACAAATCATTATTTCTTAGCTTCTACTACACATTTTAGCGTGTAATAAAAACCGTTAACGACCTAATTATGCCACCAACACAATTACATCGTCAAATTAGTCAAATATGGCGATCTTCTGTTGTAAATCCCCTTAGAAAAGTCTTTTCTCGCTGACACACGATTCCATTAAATTAATTTTATAGAATGAAACTATTACAAATATTTACAATATTTACACAAGTCAGAAATATTTACAATGTATACATCTAATTTATTAAAAATTCATAATATATATTTTAGACGCTAAACCTTTGTACCAAATTTTATCTCTTTTCCTCTCTCTTCATATTTTGCAGAAACCAAGTTCACTTGTACTCGCACACCTAGACAAACAGATTTCTTGTGAATAAATTTCGTTCAAATTTCAATATGAATACCTAAATCCTATTGTAATTGTTACTTCAAGTTTCAGTCACCTTGCTCAAAACGATTATTAGTTATCGTAATGTTAGACAGACATAAAGCCAAAATGTGTTTTTAGGAATCAAGATCTGAACTGCAGTCATACATATTAAACTCCTAAGCTAAAATGTGATAGTTTGTGTCACTACTATTTACAATGAAAAAGATATCATATTTTGACGTTAGGTACAGTCTGTTTGGGTCGTTATCTTGGTATAATAAATTTTTTATCTAAACCTTAACTTTTAGCCCTTTTCTTTAGATTGCTGCAAATTATATCAAAGTAAATTATATGGTTTATAATGTAATCTATAAGAAATACATTTTCTATTCCAGATGCAGCCATACAACCCCAAATCTCAACGGAGTCACTACCATGTTTAAATGAAGGATCTAAATTTTTTGGATCCAGAGCAGTATTAGGTTTTCTCAATACGGTGCGATGGATGTCACTGCAAAAAAAATGTTGAGTTTTCTTTTTTTCACTAAATATATCTTTCTTCCAAAAGTTATTGATCTTCAACTGATGAGTTTTTCAAAACTTAAATGCTTTTTTCTAAATTTGCAAACTGAAAAACGGTTTCTCTCAAAAAATTCAACTTTTATAAATAGCTCGTCTAATTACATTTCTCAAAATTTCAGCATTCCCACTTCTGCCTATGATTTGAGTAATTTTTACAACAAGTTGGATGAATCATGCAGTAGCAGAAATCTACAACAAAGTGCTAAAAATTTAAATTTAGACGAAAATTTCATTTTCCAGCAGGACAACGACCCAATTCAAATACACGTAACTTCAAATTGTGGCATAATTTTCATTGTAAACAGCAGTTAAACACGCTACCAAAATCATCCGACCAAAATGTCATTGAATATATGTAGGCCATACTCGAAACAGTGGTTCAAAAACACAAAATTAGAACCAAAACCCATTTAAAACAGATATTAAAAGAAGAATTTGATAAAATATCTTTACATACTATCAAAAATTGGTCGAATCAGTGACACGACATTTATAGGCCATTATGAAAGTCAAAAGACATGCAAACTAAATACTGACACTTTCCATTGGAGATATTACAATACTATCATTGAAGCATTTACAATTTTTAAAGGCAAAAATCCGAATATATTAATTTTAAATGCTTTGAAACTTTTCAATTAAGAAATTTTTCTAAATTTTAGTTTTGCTTTAAATTAAACCATTTGTTATTTATAAAATAAAACCATGTTTGTAGTTCTCGGTATTGTGTTATTTTCATTAAGTTGGATTATCATTTCATTCAAGTTGGATTTATCAAATAAAAGTAAGGTGTACTCTGAATTCTTAGAGCCACTGTATATTAAGTGTTTCTTGGACTCCAAAAAAGTTTAAAACGTGGAGATCGATCAAAATCGATGATTAAAATATTTTATTTTTGCATACTTTATAAACAAAAAAAGATAAAACAACAACTGATAAATAATTAATGGCTCACTTTGTTGCAGAATAAATATATTAAAACCAATTGCTGATCCTTTCCGAAATAAGAATAACTGACTTTTCAATTAATTTAAATTTCTTCTTTTAAAGTAAATGCAAATCGGAACGAAAAAAAGGGAAATATCGCATTATACCTCCAAATCATTAAAAGCGTCAAATCATTACCATTCTCTTCCGTTCCGAAATTTCAGCATCTGTTTATTTGCAAACTATATTTTATAACGGATGAAAAAAAATAACATCGATATCATTGACGAAAAACTGCGAGTAAGCCACCTCAACAACTTCCGAATTTTACTTGATTATTTCCGTATCATCATATATTTGCTGCCGGCAGAAGAGTCATTATTTTTTTTTATATCCTCAACACAAACTTTCTATTTTTTTCATCGCCTTTTTTATCACCTTTATTTAATGTTTTTCTTTTCCTATTTTATTTTATTCTTCACTCCAGTTTGGTGCGAAAGATCGCAGACGAAATCTAATTATTACAACTGAGAGAAGGAAGAAACAACGCAACTCAGTGTCGACTTTAAAAATTGGATTTAGGGAATTTTTAAGTGAATAAATATGCGAGATTCTTGAGTAAGATTCGTCTCTGTTTTTCGAATTGATTTTCAGAGTTGTGTATTTTGTTTAAAGGAAGATATTTCTCTGTTTTATATTTATCGTCGAAATAAATAAAAATACGGAGCTGTCTTTTAAAATTATATTCATTTCCGCTGACTGCGTATCTTTGAAATATTTATACTAGAATGCTCTTTTGTCCTCCTATTCTCAAATGAAATTAATAGTTATCTTTATTTTTTTAAAAAAAGGAATGTCTTTAAATATTATATAGTCGCGAAGATGCAAAGAATAACAAGTCACAAAGTAACACTATATCAAATTTATTAGCTTTAGGCAACTCGTAATATGCAAGCGAAGAATAATCTAGGATTATAAAGAAGGTTATAGAAAATTCCAGAAGCTTCTAGATAAATTCTAAATGAATTAATCCGCACTGACCATGCACAGATCATTCTTTTTGCAACATTATTATCTAAATAATAAGTAAAAACATTGTTTCCTAAATATAATTATGAATTAATGATTTACTAATGCTCTGGCTTTAATGTAAATAAAAGTTATTGTGACTACGAATGTATGTTCCAAATTTTTTACTGAACAATTTAAATGAATGCAACCAATATTCGACAATTAATTATTTAAAATTAAAGAAAGAAATACCCTCAATTTTTTACTAACCGAAATGTTTCCATTTCTCCACGAGCAAATTACTGTACTAAAAATTATTTTATACTATTTTAACATCTTAAATTTGATTTTTTCGATAATATTATTTCCATTTACGTGTATGTTTCTCTTTAAACTTTTTGTTAATTTTTCTAATAATTGGATGAATATAACCGACTAATTCTGAAATAAACTCTTTTATAGATACTTAATTGCAAGGAAATGATGAGACTTAGAGCAATTGTATTGTTATTTTTTTATTATTTTTGTTTCATTTTTGAACTATTATTTAAAAACAATTTTTAACTTTTTAAAATTATAAATTTTTGTCTAACTATATTTAAAAACTGTTGTTAGAATATCAGGTTATTTTTTATCTGTTTTTTTCTACGGTTTAATTAATAAGTAACATTTTAACTTAATTTTCTAAAATTATTCATTAAAATGTTAAATTTCCTTAGTTTTGAAATTTGAAATATAAAAATTTAATAATTTATGAAGAAATTATGAAGAAAAATTACTTTCGTCGATTTGTAAATAGAGTCTATTTTAACTGATTTTTTTCCATTTTAAAACATTTCAAACTCAAAAATGATTTGAGCATTTTAATATAAAAAAAGATTAAAATGAAATCTGCTATGCATATTTGAATGTATCATGTCAGAACATCATTTCTTGAACGGCCAAGCACCACGTGCTCGTGCAATTTAAATTATAATTTTATTCGCTTTAATAGTTTCATTGAATGAGTCTCTTTGGTATTGCAAACGATCCAAATTTTTTTTGTCTCGCCTTTATTGTTTAAAAAAATATTATATTTCCTATTTATTTCATTTCATGAAACCACGTGCTCAAAATGACATCTTTCTAGGTTTTATCTGCTGTAATCATTAACTTATTTTTTAATCAGAGCTTTTGTAAATACAATGGCAACGCATTATTAAAAGCTGATTTCTCCTCTATTTATTTATCCGAACTAGATGATCTTATGAACGATTCTTCAACATTTTCACTGTGCCATAAGTTCTTGTTTTCGAATAATTTTGTTTATAATTGGACAAAACTATTTTCATAAAATTCTTTATTTGGTTTAAATTAATTTCTTCGAATTATTCAACTAAAAAGAAATGTCTGCTCGGATTTTCCATCAGGCAAGCATGCATTATATGAAGTAATATTTTCTATGCCAGTGACCTGACACAGAGGTAGCACGTCTTCCCCGTGATCTGGGCGTCCTGGGTTCGAGTCTCGGTCAGGGCATTATTCTGTGTTCAATCTGTGAGGAGAGTGAATGTCTCCCCTCCTGTGAAAAGAGGCTGTGCAAGCAAACGTGACAAGTGTGGACCATATTCATATGTGCTGGAACTTAAATTCCTAGCTTCCTACGGTGCTCAGAAGTCCATATTCTCAGAGAAGCTATTTCACCCCTCATTCCGTGGCAAAGCGGACACATCATCATCGATATTTACATTAAAAGTGTACTATATAAATGTATTGTTACGTTTTTAGAGTAGCGGGTTCGGATTGAATGGACTTTACTTGAGGACAGCAAAAACAAATTTATTTGCAGCTATTTACAGGATGACGTCATAAAGTAAAACTTCAGATAAACACAATCCAGCAGTCAACAGTCACTTACAGCGTAAATGCAAGTCTGACGCACAATAAAAACAGACTGCAAAACAGCTATCGTATAGCACAGTAAACAGTAAGTCACAGTGAGCTCAATAATGCAACGTCAACAGCAAACGTAAACACAGCTCACAAATCTGAGAGTGCAGCAAGATGCTTCTCTTCCGAGAGAAAACTCTCAACTAACTCTGGAACTATGGCTACTTGTTCTTTATATAGCCGAGGAAGCGCGTGCCCCGAAACACGTGAAACTTCTCAAAACACCGCGAGCGATCCAGCGGCTACTAGACTATTCCTTTCGCCAAACCAACCCAGGTGGCGCGAGGCTCCTCGCCAAACGTCGCCATCTTCGGCGAGTTTTCGCTGCATTCGCCCGCTTGCAACAATATGTTAAAAATGAAGAAACCAGGAGGTATATTAGCTAGTTGGAAAGAAAAAGATAAATGATGTCGATCCAACATGACTCAAGTGACGTGCTCAATTAAATTTTTAGAACCATGTTCACAATTTTGTTCTGGAAATTAAATTTTATATCACACCATTGCGTGTGACAAATAAAAGGAAGTTAGATGATTGATGCAGTTGCACACAATTCAACGGATTGCACTAAACATAACTTGAAACAGTATTATGAAAAATTTGAATTGCAATTGAAGCTGAAACATAATGCATTTTCCTGATAATGCCAGGTGCATTCAAGTAAACAGATCACACAATGTCGTTTGAGATTAAGTTGCGACAGGTGCAATGCTTTGTTGCAGCTCAGCTAAAAATTGAAATCATTGGTGAATGTTTTGAATTTTTAGAGATTGCATGTTCTACTCTTTAAATTAACTTATACTTCGCTTTTATCCATAAAAATTTTCAAATTTTTTAATGGTTAATATTATTTGTATAATACCTTCTTTTTTCAAAGTGATCTCAAGATATGATTCAATTTATTTTGCTATATAACTTTTAGATAATCTTTACATTTGGAGATAGAAAAAAACTAAATCTCCAAAATAACAATATATTTAAATATCTGTAGAAATTGATACTGAAATTAAATGATGATATTTAAAACTTTTTGCCTAATTTTAGCTATGAATTACGCCAAAATATGCATTGACAGGATAAATATATCGAAACTATTGTTACGGTAATCGTTCATTTAAGTCATTGGCAAGAATTCCAACAAGCTAGATAACAGATAATGATTTTTTTATTTCACAAAAAATATAAAACACAAGTAGCAAAGTAGGTATAAAGATATCATTGGCAGAATTGAATAACATTTTTAGAAAACAGATAATCTTTATCGCAAACCAAAGCCACGCACACTCTCTCGAAGCAATATCAGAGAACCCGCATAGCATTCAATACTTCATTCACACTCTTGTGAATACTACTGTTTGTATAATTTTCATAACAGGCCATAAAAATTTCTTGAAGAATATTAGTTTATTTAATTAGTTTAGTTATATTAACATGTAAAGTAACACTAAGTCTGTTTTGAGACGGATATTATAATTTTGAGCCGTAGTCAGATGACGAGGACGACACCTGACCTGAAACGGACCCCCTTACACGATGGTTCTTCGGTAGAATCGGGTCTCGAACCTGAAACCCTATGGCTCACGAACCGAGACCATAACACCAGGCCACCGTGGCCCACAAGAAGGACCCTATAGAATTTAGAACGTCTTAATTCTTGTATTTTCTGGAATTTCCTTTTTTGTCTCCATTAGTGGATAAATTCAAAGCCAAATCACCAAATTGTCGCCAAGATCGAGGTCAGTCTCTGATCTCTATTTTGAATATCGGTAAATATATAACTATGACGAGAAAACAATATTACAGATTTGTATCAATATTTCAGATCTATGTTGTTGCGTTGTGACTAATGGGGCACTTGCCGTGGGCAAGCCCCCGTTGATACAATCAGCAGATTTTAAGACTAAGAAATGCGTCTCTTCATTTCACACGTAGCGCCATCTAGGGACAATAGTACGACTTAGCTACACACTCGTCACAACCCTTTTTACGGGGCGGACTACATTCATGCATATTCCTTCATTCATCTCAGATCGTAATTTAGACCTGGAACAGAAAACGATCCCCTCTGTTTCAGTACCCCCAGCGATATTACTCTCGACATGGAGGGCTTTGCGACCACGAACAGATTTTACGAGATCCAGCCGCCATACACTCGGGGAATCTTTTGGCCGGTGAGTTTCGAACACGTAACCTAAGGAGTACGAGTCCAACGCTCTACCAACCAGGCCATACCGGCGCGCTTTTTAGATTTATAATTTTACTTATTATTTGTTTATTTAAAAATCACAGCGTCGTTAGTTTGTTTAAAGAGTTTCAAAAATCGCAATCCGCATATTTCATCTCAATTTGCAGAGCCTTTCGAAGGAACTCATTCTAACCCCAACGAAAGATTTCCCACCCAAATATTCAAGAAGAGCTTAATGAAGCGGCTAAACCCTTAACGAAAACTTATCGAACCAGTCCGGTGAGAATCCATCAAACTGTTCATTATTTCCAAAGCTGAAAGTAACAAAAGAAAAAAGAAAAAAGGAAATCAAGACAATCTAGAAGGAGATAATCTTCCTGGCTGAAAAGGGTAAAGAAATGGACACGTCACCCCATCGATTTGGCTAAAAATAAACACTCCATACATTTGTAGATTGAAAGCGGAAAATTCTTCGGTAGATGAAGTACAGCTGACTTTTTTCCCACGCTTTACGACGCTAGAGGAGGTAAACCTCTTATTCTGGAACACAACTGCGTCTCTGAGCTAATAATTACTCTCCTAAAAGGGCCTTCGGAACATCGTTTTTTTTAACTCAGACGTTGGAGTTTTTCCAATTTAAATTGAGTAATATACCGGATAAATATAATTGCTTCATATTCCGGAATAATTAGTAACGTTCTTATTTTTTTCTTTTTTTCTTCTTTAGAGTCCCGTTTTAAAAATGAACCTGGAACAAAATACTTTAATTGAGGATTTGAAGACATAATTCTGAGTTATGCCATTTTTTTTCTTGGTGGAGTAGATTATTGTTGTTATTCAATCGAATGGAAAATGTTAAAATTAGAGTGGTAATAAACGATGATGAGAAATACTTGGCATAAATCAATTTCGTTTCCCGAATTTCCCGAAGTTAATTACATTAAAAGAAATTGTCGAAGTTATAATCTTATACAAACGAGAAAAGAAAGATTAAACTATTATTTTGTAATAGTATAGTGTTTTGTATAGCATAAAAACTACAATTTCTTATCTTGTTTTTATAAGATTATAACTTCGACAATTTCGTTTCTCGAATTTCCCGAAGTTAATCACATTAAAAGAAATTGTCGAAGTTATAATCTTATAAAAACGAGAAAAGAAAGACTAAATTATTATATTATAGTATAAGATATTTTTCTAATATCATATATAAATTTATATGAATGTTTAATTTTAATGAAAATGAACAAAATTTTCTGAATAACGTCTTCTTATTGTACACTATAAGCTACTACTACTAAGTTTCATTTCAAGAAATTTTAAAAGACATTAAAGTAACTGTGAAGATATTGAAAAATAGGCAATGGAATCGAACGATTTAGAATTATTTCCTCGTAGTTGCATACAAAGAAGAATTTTCGTAAGTTTCATAAAAATTCTGATCAGAAAAGCCCTTACTTCGCAAACATGAAGAGTAAAGATACTTGTAATAAGTAGAAAAATAACTTAAAATTGGAATTTTTTTTCATATTCGTCAAATTAGGCAGTTAGAATGTTCGAGGAATTTTTGAAACGGTGAATCTCATATAAGTCAAACAGTGAATATCATATGTTTGTATAAAGAATTATATAGACAATAAAAATGATTTAAAAGCCGAAAATTTGTGTTGCCGAATCGGTCATATTTTGAATGACCTATTATTGTTGGTTTTATGATTTAATAAAAATAGTAGATCTGATTTGTTTTTACTATCAAAAAATAAGTGGTTAACTAAAATAATTTAAAACTATAGTTTATTTTTTATGATAGTTCGATAAGGCAAATAACTTTTTCTGAGATTTTTTGAATGAATCAAAATCGTGAATTTTATTTATCTTTGGTTTCAAGAATTACATAGAAAAGGAAAATAATTTAAAAGATAAAAATTATGTGGTTGCCGAGTCAATCAGATTGTGATTGAATTGTTTTTGCGGTTTCTATGGACGAGTCAAAAATATGTATTATTTTTTGTTTGTATTTTGTTGTTTTGTCTTATTCAGTTTCACTATCAAAAATTTAGTGAACAACTAAAATAACTCGAAAAAAATTATTTTTTATTGTCATTCAATTAGAAGGAATTTTACAACCATATACATATATTTACACGGCAATGGATGAAAAATAGGAAAAAATGCAATGTAAGGAAGTTCTTATTCTATAGAATCTTTTTGTAATTCTAATTTAAACCTATTCTAAAACACCCGAAAAGATTGAAATATAAAAACCATTTCTTTGTAGCAAACATTTTGACGAAGTATATCTTTAAAGAAAGTTAATTTTTAGAGCCACATATTTAAAACTTCACAAAATACAAAGTTATCTATTAACGGAAACACCAGAGGGCGTTTAAGAAGAAAAAATAACGATGGCACAAAATTAAAACTAAGCAAGAAATACGCATATTTCATTACCTAAGTACCACCAAATACTCCATAAGGATCTTTTTTCCCTAACATGATATGAGTTCGGTCATTGCTTGGCAAGTATCATTAATTACATTTAAGACGAAGCTTTAAGTTTTTAGTACTTCTATTTTTAATCTAACAAAAACCAGCAGAAGACTTTAAGTCCTTCAGCTAATTCTATCCGGAGGTCTATAATTTTTAATCCTACTATAATCTGTAAGAATTTATCGCCAGTCCAACATATTGCCTTTGTTCCGCTTTTTTCCCATTAATAGTTCTGTGCTGGTTTTCTGCCCCAAGTCTTCTGGCATTTTATAAGGGGGCGTCAATTTTGGGAGTTCAAACTACTCTGGGAGAATAATTTTTAAAAACTTCCTCTTTAAATCGCCGCCTCCCTCAGCTTTTGGGGGTATTTGCATGATAAAGGTATTTACCAGCGCTCGAAAAAGTTCCAGAATTTTCCAGACTATTAAATAATTCACTATTTATGATAGCGAATACATTTTCTAGATAATGAAGGCGCCCGACTTTACTCCCTTCCCTTCATTCGCGGCGGTATGAACTATAAAAATATTTTATATCTTTGGTCTTTATTTTCTTATGATTTTGGCCCTCTTTTCCTCTTTCCTCATTTTTTTCGTTTACTCCCAAGTTTGGCTTTGTTTTACATGAGGCTTAAGTTGGCCATGAATTTAGGCGGGCGCTAAAAATGTTTTGGATGGGTTGTTTGAGTTTTTAGCTGGAGTACTTAGAAGTTGATGGTATCTGGCGAGGTATCCGAGATACGTGGTTGCTCGTATAATCTGCGGTCTCAGCACTTCTTTGCAATTTATCCGAAAGATTCACGCTTTATCTTCGTGAGCTTTCTGCGTGAACGAAAAGAAAATTTTGGAGTTTTCCGCTCTTAATCACGATCGAAAGACGAAAACTTTGGCAAAGTATGTTTTAGATATGCAGACATCTTTTATCAACTACAGGATTAGCTCCAACTGATTTAACTTGATTTTATGGCATAAACTTTACCAAGTTACTTCAAGGTGGATAGTTAGTGGGCATAAAATATAATCTGAAAAGTCCAATAGGATGTGCTATTGATGCTGATCAAATTTTTAGAAAAAATTATAAAATACTTGATAAATAAATAAAAGTTTTAATTAAAATTTCCATTATTTACAATATATATATTTTTTAATTCTTGAAAACAAATCTAACAAATATAAAAAAGATCAAAGATATGTAATTGATGCTGGTCATATTTTTTAAAAGCAAATTAAACGTTTGATAAATAAGTAACATTTTTAATTAAAATTTTCAATTATAAAATAATTTAAACTAAATAAAAAAATATCAAAAATAAAAAAAAAGATTAACATGAAATCCGCTAAGCATATTTCAATGTATGATGTCAGAACTTAATTTCTTGAACGGGCAAGCACCACGTGCTCGTGTAAATTAAATTATATTTTTATTCAATTTCATTGTTTCATTGAATGAGTCCCTTTAGTATTGAAAACGATCCAAAAACTTCGTCTCGCCTTTATGGTCTACAAAAAATATCACACTTCCTATTTATTTCATTTCATATAATCACGGGCTCACAATGACATTTTTCTAGGTTTTATTTGCTGTAGTCATTAAATTTTTTTAAATCAGAGCTTTTGTAAATGCAAATGGCATAGCGTTATTAAAATCTGATTTTTTTGAGATGCTCTTGCAGATAATAAAATTTATTTTTCGTCTAGGGATTTTTGTTGACGCCAAAAACTTCATCCCCAAAACAACGTTATGTACCGGCATGATATTAATTTAGAGCAAAAATAATCATTTTGAAAGATTAACATTGAAATGAAATAATTCGTAGGCATGCATATTCTTTTGACACACTACAAGACTAAAAATAAATTTATATAAATTGATTTTATAGGATAAATATTCCGTGTTCCTTTTTTTATATATCTAGTTGATGGGTACACAATATAAATTGAAGGTCCTTTGGGAAAAACAAATATATTTCTAAAACTAGCCATAAGTTTTTCAAAAGAGTTTATAAGTTCACTTTATTCATTTATTGATTGTGTGAAAGAGATTCTAATTAAAGATTTGAATATTTCCAGATAATTTTGGAAACAATAAGAATTGGCATCAATACACCAGAAAAATATTATTAATTGATATAATAAAGTACTGGCTAATTGATAGGAATGTAACATTAGTTGAGTGACCTGATGGGAAGGGCAGAAATATATTTGGCTTTAATTTTTTGAAGAAGTTCGTAAGTTCACTTTATTTATTTATTAAGTGAGTAATTAGATTCTAATTTAAGATTTTACTATTTCTAGATAATCGTAAAAAATAATTATAAAGAATTAGCATCATTAAACCAGAAAGATAATGATTGATGTAAATGCTTATTGGCTGATTGATGGATATATGCAATATAAGTTGAAAGGCCGAATCGGCAGAGCCGGTAATTGATTTTATTAAGTATTAGATAACTAATGAGTATGTAATATAAGCTGGAAGTCCGAATGAGGAGGAAAGAAATATATTTTTGACGCTGACCATAATTTTCTTTAAAAAATTTATAAGTTAACATTACTTATTTATTAAGTAAACAAAGAGCTTCTAATTAAAAACTTCCAATATTTTTTAGATAATTTTTGGAAATTATTACGAATTGACATCAATACACTAGAAAGATATTAACATTTGATGTAATTAAGTACTGGCTGATTGATGGATAGGTGCAATATAAGTTGAAAGGCCGAAGAGACAGGACTGATAATTGGTTTTATTATGTATTAGCTTATACATGAGTATGTAATATAAGCTGGAAATACCGATGGGTTGGATAGAAATATATTTCTGACGCTGACCATAATTTTCTTTAAAAAGTTTATAAGTTTTATTTACTTAATAAATAAGTAAAGTAAGATCTTCCAATAAAATTTTCAATATTTTTAGATATTTTGGAAAATTATTACCAATTGGAATCAATACAGTAAAAATATATTGACAAATGATGCAATGACGTATTAGCTAATTGATGGGTACACAATACAAGCTGAAAAAGCTTGAGGGGAAAGGTAGAAATATATTTATGAAGCAGTCCCTTATTTTCTTAAAATAGTTATAAGAAAAAGAAACAATACGATATAAAGATTCCGATAATTGATGTAGTAGCGTACTGGTTGATTATTAAGTATGTAATAAGCTTAAAATGTTGAATTGAAAGGAGTAATTACGTGCTGGCTAATTGATGGGTATGCAATATAAGCTGGAAAGTTCAACGGGAAAGATAGAAACATATTTCTAACGTTGACCATAATTTTCTTTAAAAAATTGATAAGTTTACTTTACTCATTTATTAAGATAAAAAAGTATAACTATATTAACAAAACTTGAAAGATAAGAGCAAATTGCTCGAAATTCTTGAGCAACTCAAATTACAACTCTTTTATTTAAATTTTTGTTTTCAGGTTATTATTACGAAACTGATTTGATTCTTGATTTTATTGAAGTATAATTACTTGCAGCCACAATTAATTAGCCTTGTCAAAAGTTAGAAATACCAGTTATCAAAGCTTCGTATAATAAAATAAAGATTTTTTTTTTTCATTTTAAAAGACTGTATAGTACACTGATGCACAAAGTAACAGTCATCGTTATATCAGCGTCATGAAACCAAAAGATTAACAACCTTAGTTCATATGCTTTGCGGACGTGCTCATAAGACAAGGAAAAAAAAAATTGCTGTCGCGAACGCAAGCATGGAAAGGAAATGAGTAGTGTCTTCAAAGAGTCATTTCCTTTCTGATTCGCTCTTCTTCATCAAGAGCTATGAGTCAAGACTCAAAATGTATGAAAAGTTACAGAACACGATTTTGATTTCTCAGATTAAAGAAGGAATGGATTGTAAAGTTGTAATTCGTTTGGATAATGTTGTGAAACATTCTGATTGAATGATAGTTTTGCAAATATTTTGAGGATAATGTAGATTTATTTTTTCTGATTGAGTAGTCATGGGCGAAAACTAAATAACTCTTATAATAATCCACTCGATTATGTTTCGAAGGAAGTTTTAGCTAGTATTCTAATGATAATGTGGATGATTTGCGTTTGTTATTGAATACTTATAGTTAAAGTAATCTTGAATAAAGACTCTATATTAAAATATCCTTTCTTACTATAGCGACAGAATAAAGCTACTTTAAAAGTTGACAAACATATTAACAATAATGAAATGTCATTTAGAAAAGAAATGCCATGATTAATTTCCAATAACATCAATAGATTCAGCCTATACGTGAAACAAATATTCAAAAGATGGCAATTTAAAGCAATCATTGCAAATCCTTTTCACGAATATATGGAGCTGTTTGCATTCGATATTAAAACAGATGTCCACAAAATACTCATTAAACAAGTAATATAAAAAAATTAAGTCAATTCCTACTTAAGAAAATCAATTATACAAAGAAAAAAATTAATTTTATTTACTTTTTATTAAATAATAATTAATAAAAATTATTTATCAGAAAATTATATCTGACCAAAGCAAAATCGTCGGTATCCATTTAAAATAAATTAGAACACACAGCGCATGCGTGAATTTTCAACGCAAATTTGGACGACGGAAATGCACGAATTTCCTACAAAAGTTGGGGTAATGCAGTACAGATTAGAAATTTCTAATTTTCCTTTATTCTGTTTTATTTTAATTCAAAAGCAATTCAAAAATATTTCGAAAAATCTATGAACTAACAATGTTTAATTTTAAATGCTTCGAACACTAAGAAAATAAACAGAATCGTTTGAAATAATCAGCCGAAAACCTGTTAAGCCTAACCACATTAGCTAAAAAAAAAACAGTCTGAAGTTTCACCCCAGGCAGCAAGAATTGTTTGAATTTATAATTCATAAAAAATTAACCAAATTAATGAATTAATATTTGAGAAAACTGTATTAACATCAAGTGTCCTCCACTATAGGTTTAAAAATGCATTTGCCCTTTATTGGACGAATAAATTTTTTTTATTTACGATTAAAAATTTGAATAAGATTTCTTATATATATATATATATATATATATATATATATATATAT
>JAOUZG010009324.1:2167104-2185914 GCA_026289955.1 Argiope argentata
TACACACACACACACACACACACACACACACACACACACACACACACACACACCGCTTCATGCCCCTGCAACTACTACCACCTGGTTATACCTTATTTAAACAGTGTAATGGGCATGAAGTGGAAGATATAATGAAAGTGACTGTTGTTAGACGTCACACAATTATCGGTTAGAATTTCATAATAATAGGGAATTTTAGTTTTGAATTAAAGAAAGCTGGAAGCAGTGAGCTGTTTGGAATTTAAATGAAAAGTGGCTTTGTCTAATTAAGCTAGCTATTGAATTTGTTTGAAATTACAAATTTCTGAGAAATATTCTAAAAATACAAAAGAAAAATTTAGGGACGAGGACAGAAACAATAATAAAAAAGAAAAACACAAAAATAAAAAAATGGTATGTACAAACACAAAAATAACAGAAAAAAGGTATGGATTTGTAGAGCTACTATTATAGATAATATTCTTAAAATTTAAACAAATCTCTGTTTTCTTCAATGTGGCGAATCATTCTTCGAATTTTCAACCTGGATCCTTGGAAAGAGGCAACACTACGGAACCAAGCACGTTCTAGTTCAGGTGTTGGCTTAGTCATATGGAAGGAGGAAGTCAGCAAACATTCTGTTGCGTAGTTATGTAACTGCACAGCTGATTGTCTCGTTAATTATCATAGATTACGAGGAAACGTTTCTTGGATGCGATCAACATTTTCCTGCGAAGTGCTCGATCTTCCCGCTCCCTTTCTGTATAGAAAGCTACTAGTTTCCTGAAATTGTGTTAGCTGGCGTCTGATAGAATTATCCGAGGAGGATCTTTCTTGTACGTGGTCTTGAAGTGATGTTGAGAAGTTTGACTGATTTAGTTTCGGAAAACCACAATACACACATTGCTTTTTCTTGTACGGTTGCCATTTTTATTTATGACGTCATAATTACTCAGACTGCAAATGTGCTGAAATTGCATTGTTTTCACGTAAAATTCTTTGAGTTGTAAGTTACGAATACGTAATCGGTTTTTGCGTAGTATTTTTTATTTGAAAGTTATGAGGTACGGAAACTCCGACATTAATTAACGAATACCCTGTATATTTTATTATATATTAATAATTAAAGTTACATTATATATTATCTCTATTAAAGATTAATAAATGAAAATTATTTTTCGTTGCAATAGCATAAAAATTCAGTGCAGGTAACACTATGAGAACGGAAAACTTATTATGACAGATCGATACTTTGTTATACAGGAAATGTATGATAGATTGCTATTTTATTACCTAGGAAATTTATGACAGATTGATATTTTGCTGTCCTGTAAAATTCTGTAAATTTGACACATCTTTGATTTGGAGGAATCAAATCATATGGATATTCAATATTTTTTATTATATATTAAAAGCTATAGTTTCATTATATAATATCTAGAGTGAAATTATTTAATGAGAAATAATTTTAATGATGATAGTGCGAATATGCAGTGCAGGTAACTTAAATATTAAATATTATGGAAGATTGATCAAGGAAATTTATAACAGATTGATATTTTGCTGTCCTGTCAAATTTTGTAGGTTGGACAAATCTTTGCTTTGGAGGACACAAATCATATAAAAATTCAATATTAATTTTATTGTATATTAAATCTATAGTTTCTTTTATTTACAATACCGATTGAAGATTATTAAACGAAAATTAATTTTAGTGTGGCATCGAGAAAATGCACTGTAGGTAACATATGAAAACGGAAATATTATGACAGATTAATATCTTGTTATCAAGGAAATTTATGACAGATTGATATTTTGCTATCCTGTCAATAGTTTGACACATCTTTGATTTGGTGGAGTAAAATCATGATATTCAATATTTATTTTATTGTGTATTAGTATCTGCAGATTCATTATATATTATCTCGATTGAAGATTATTAAATAAAAATTAATTTTGATTGCGATTGCACGAAAATGCAGTGTAAGTAACATACGAGAGCAGAAATATTTATCACACACTAGTCCAAATAAAAACCTCAGAATTGGGAAAAGCGTTTGGTAAAGTTATACAAAACATAACCCCATCTTGTGCATATAAATCTAAGTTATCTAACCAGTTATTATTGAAAAATATTTTGGGGTAATTTAAACATTTTGTTTAGTTCAAGAATGTAATTATCGGCAAAAAAGCTAAACATTTCATGTGCCTAAAATAGTGGAATATATTAGTGCCTTGATTATTCGGTCCTTTTACAATAAATAAATAAATAAAGTTTTTAATTAAATTTAAAATCAAATGCGTTAAAGAGAATATATCTTTCAGTTGGACACATATTTGACTTTTTTAATGCAATTCTTACTTGATACCTTTCAATAGTCTTACATATAATATGTAATGCACATATATAAAATATTCCTAAAAATTAACCAATTCAGGCAGTTTAATAAAAATTCCGATTATATGGATATTTAAAAAATTTTTATTTATAATATATTTGATATTTTATAATATTTACTAAACATTATTTTAATTTAGTAGCTCACATATTGTAAAAAAAAATGTCAGCTTTCACAGAATGAAATAAAAAGAAATATGGAAATGGGAGTGGAATAGTGATAAGTAAAATAGATAGACAGTTATTATTCTGCATTGATATTTACTTATCACTTTGAACTGCTAATACAAAGAATCTTCAAACAACCTATCGTGCACAAATTGAAAATGCCGAATCGAAAACCGCAATTGAGAGAACTTACCGCGAACCTATTAAAGGAAGATCCACCCTCCTCTTCAAACGAACACGTTATTCGCATCTTAAAGGTCACTTAGTTCAAGTGGTTGCCACCACTTAACCACTTGAGACAATCAACGTCCCAACCCTCCCCCGAGGAAGTTCACTAATTGGCAAGGCGAAAGCGACCGACCAGAGGAAATATGAAGTTATATTTGCGATGCATTACAAACCCAGGGCACTCATCCGCTAGGAAAACACTTGACTGTGTCCAAATAATTGACCTTTTTTTCCGGCCTTAGATTAAACGGATCGCAACGGATTAGCTCAAGACACATCGTAAATGAATTTTTTTCCCCGAAGGAATTTCTGTACACAAATGTCAACAATGGTGTCTAATCCTGTGATGGCATTTGTTGTGATAGAAAATTGTTTCTTTATGTTTGGATAACAAGATTTTTTTTTCATTTATTATTCTTGAAGTTATGTAGCAGTGTGTTTGTTCGGTTTAGTTTATTTTTATTAATTTCCCCTTTAAAAGCAATTCTAGGGCTATATGGGACCAAACTCGTAATTTCGAACCACGGTTAGATGACAAGGATGACACCTGAGCTGGCGCATCCTCCCCAACTTCGAAACCATACTAGCTAGAGGACGTTTAACCATGACAGATTTAATTTTGCTCCGGACCCAATAACACGATTCAATAGAACCGGTTCCCGAACCAGAAGCTTTCCAGTTTTGAAGCCAATACCTTACCACCAGAACGAGTGTTTATTCGGATTCGAATACTTAAGTCGTTCAACTAGGTATCAGAGGAGAGTTTTTTCAAACTAAATAAATAAATACAACGTTAATATGATTCTCTTTTAATAATATAGGATAAAAGGACGAATAAAACAGACATTATTTATATATGTAGATTTTGAAGAAAAAGAATATTGTGATGTAAATTCATTATTTATTTACAACACCTGATAAAATAATAAAATAAAACGTTAAAATAAATTTTAAAGAAATAACGTTAAATAAATAAATAAATAACGTTAAAATAACGTTAAAGTAACGTTATTTTTAATTAATATTAAATAATTAAAAACTAATTAATATTAAATAATTAAAAAATAACGTTAAAATAAATAAAACACCAAATAAAAATAAATAAAACGTTTATATGATGTTTTTTTAATGATATAGGATAAAAGGACGAATAAAACAGATATTATTTAAATACATATGTAGCTTTTGAAGAAAAAGAGTATTGTGATGCAAACTCATTATTTATTTACAACAAATGAAATTGGTTTTAAGAAAAAAAAATTAAGCTTCCCGTGAAGAAGTAGAAGTAGAAGTGATTCCCGTCATTTATGGGTGGAGAGAGAATCTCATATTTCGCTGTTATCACAAGAGAAACGAGAAACAACCACCACGCCGGCAGTTCTCATCCTGAATTACAGGGATGTCAGCGTAGGAAAATGAATCACAGATTTTTTTTTTCAAAAAAATGCACAGGTGCTAGATTTTTTTATCTGTTTGTTTCTGGCGCTGTAACAACGGAGTTAGCAATTTTGTGAAACGAATGCTAAAAGTAATTAAATGAAAAAAATGGAATTAAATTAGGAAAGAAGAGAATGCTTTAGAATGAAGTTAACATGGACTTATTTAAGATAAATACTAGGAAATTTGTTAGGATGTAATTAAGACATAATATCATACATATAATTACGTATGCGTGTACGTCAGTGTGTGTACGCGTACTTGTGTATGTAACAACATCTCTTCAAAGAAAAAGATATCAATTGTAGCACATTTAATGATAACATTAAAAAACTACCGTATAAATATTTTGTAATTTTAATAAAGCATTTAACACTGTTTTAATAAATTCTATAATCAATTCTAAAATTAATTATTTTAAATCAAAAACCAATAACACATGAATAACAATACTAAGAATTTTTTTTAAATTGAGATAGAAATGACTACCGATTAATAATTTTTAAATAAAGAAACATGTAGAAAAAATACATTGTATAAATTAAATTGTTTTATGCTGAAAATTAAAAATGCACGTTAAATGTTTTCAATATTATAAGAAATATCACCGGCATCAAAAATTAAATACCAATGAAGGGTTGTCGAGAAACATACTTTCTCACGCACCCAAATATACAGATAAATGGCAACGAAGAAAAGATAATAGCAAAGGATAAACATTCTCGGATCACTTATATTCAGTCGATATGAATCAGTATTGGGAAGAGAAAGTAAAAAACCTTGTTTTATTAACAAAGAGAAAGCAAAAAAATAATTCCAAAATTTCGGTTATTATTACAATCGCACAATCACCGCTACAAAGCATCTAAAAAAAGGCGCTAAAACGGTAAAAAAAGGAACACGATAGCAACTTCAAAATCAGTTGCTATAGAAGACACCTGTTGCATTAATCGCTGCCTCCAAGCCTCCCAAATTGGGAACCAAACCGTGACCAACTATCACGTAACCAGGTGAACAAAGAATCCGCCTCGAGATCTCAAGATCAACAAGTCGCTCCCATAACTTGAGCCGATGGTTACATTAGGCTTAGAAATCAATCGCCAGACTACAATATATATTTATATCCCACACCAAAGGTGCATTGTTGTTGTTCTTTTTCCCCACGTCTTCATTCAATCCCGAAGCAGCAGGTGCGATCTGCAAACAATAGGATTGTGGGCTGCCATTGTTTGTTGTTGAAGAGCCGCCAATCCAAGACTGGTCATCGTGGAAAATGGATTATGTTAAAGATCAAGATCAAGGGTAACACCGCAGAAGAGAAGTTGTTGGCCTTCTTTATAATAAATATACCTCATTGAATGAGTGAGGGAATGCATAGTTATATACACTTACCCACAGACGCTAATGAAAGAGAATCCCATGAAAGAGTTAAGGATTAATCAGTAGGGAATGATATTGAGTGGTTGCTTACCTGAAAAAGACAAAAGGAAACACAATTAGGATTGCAGCATTAATGTAATAATACATTCAATAGTTGAAATATTAATTAGAATTCGGGGATGAAGTCCGATTTGCTTAGCAATTGTTGCTGTTAATCTATCTCGGAATTGGTTTTCGATTGCAATAAATAGCAAATGAATAGATAGCTACATATAAATAAGTATCGCTGACATCAGTTTAGTAATAGAAGTGAGAATTGCTTGTTTGGAAAGGTGTAATAAATCTTTTTGGACATTGTATTACTCTTTCAATTTCGGAATATTTTTTATCATTACCAGTGTAATTTGCTTTTAATAATTAACAGATGGCTTTAGTTACTTTTATATTGTGCTGGAATACCCCTAGATGCCTATACGATAGCGATAAACGAAATGGTACAAATATTTTTAAATATGCGTTCATATATATAATAATTAACATCTTAAACCCAAACTACACCTACGTTTCTGAGGCACATATGGCTCTTTTCCAGTTTGGTATATATATATATGTAGGTAGCTGGAATTTATTAAAAACAAGCAAAATAAAAAACAATTTTATAAAATCAATTCCTACTTTGGATAATAGAAAAAAATTTAATTTAATTTACTTTTTATTAAGTAATTACAATTTTTGTTGTGTTTCGCTTTACAATGGGAGGAGGGGTGCAGTAGCTTATGAGGGTATAGTCCCCTGAGCACCCGAATAGCGATCACCTTTGACTCAGTACCCCCAATGGTATAACTCCCGACATGGAGAACTTTGTGACCAGGCTCAAACTCGTAGCACAAGGAATGCTAATCCATCGCCCTATCAAATAAATTGTCCCGACCTAACAATCACAACTACTATAAATAACTATAATAAAGGCGGGAAAATTAGTTTTTAATTAATATTAATAAATTAACATTTGAAAAAATTGTATTAACATCAAATGCCAACGAATACAAATAAAAAAAATTACTTGAACTTGATTGGATGAGTAGAAAGTATTTTATAAACAATTGAAAATGTGAACAAGATATATGTATATATAAGGAGAGTGTGAGCTAATAGTAGGAATTGAAAAAAGAATTCATAAAAAATTAAATGAAATCTTTGAAAAATTTCAAGTTATGTGAAAACATTATTTTTTAAATCATTATTTATCTTAATTAATTTAAGTTATTAACCATTTTAAACCGGTTAGAAAAAAAATCACAAGAATTATATTCCTCACTATTATATAAAATGATAATTTTTTTAAAACTATCCTTTTCAATTTTTCTAGGTGGCAAACAAATGTTTTTTAGCTCGACCGATTTTGAGATGAAATAACAGTTAGGAATGTAATAGTTTTATTCAATCTTATAAAAACGCCTCGGCTGTCAATGAAACTGTAATAATAATGTAATACTGGTAAAAGTAGGTAAAATATTTTCTGCCCGTAAATTTCAGAGACTTCAAAATCTTTTAACCAAAACAACATCCTGTTCTCACATGGTAAAAATTACACAGCAATCAATTTAAAAGAAGAAAAAACAACAACAATAAATGATAAAAATTAGAATGATAAACATCTGAAGTACAATAAAACTGGATAAATGAATATGATAATGTACAGTATGAGTGAAAATATAAAGAAATAATAAAAATTAGTTACTTGAACGGGGGAGGGTTAAAGGATTTATTATTAATGAAATGCGAGGTTTATTAAATAACACACCGAAAATTGTTAAGGTTAACTGTTACATGTATAATAATAATTTATTATTTGATAAACTTCTTATTAATTATTAATTCATATTTTAGATAACAAATAACCATAGGTACAAAGTTAATTACATTTAAACGCCAAGCAAAAGTTATGGAAGTAACATTCACAACAAAACAGCAAGTTATACTTGAAAGGAATTGCTACCAAAATAATATATATATTCTATTAAAGAAACTAATTGTTAATGCGTTTCAATTTACTGAGCTACCGCTTAAACCACTCATCACCACATGCAGGATATTCATGGTGATTATAAAAGAGCCCCATTTATGTAAACTGTAGCCCTAAGCTCATTTTATAATTTCAGATGTATAATATTTCTGAATCTTAACATTATAATATTCTGGTTTAGTTATATTGACGTCCTGGTGTAAAGCAACAATAGGCTATTTGGGGATTAATTTCGTAATATTGAACCACGGTCAAATAACTAGGACGACACCAGAGCTATATCCCCCACTTCAACCCAGCTGGAGAACGTTCGGCCCTGGCGAATTTAACGTGCTATAGACCCCATTACACTAATGCTATTTGGGAACTGATCTCGTAATATTTAACCAATGGTCAAATAACTAGGACGACACCTGAGCTGTTACCCCGCTCTCCACACCATACAGAACTAGCGGGTGGATGTTTGGCCTTGGCGGATTTACTGTGCAACATACCCCTTACATGACGGTTCTTCGGTGGAATCGGGTTTCGAACCTGAGCTGTTACCCTCATCTAAACATCACACCACACCACACCACACCACACCAGCGGGAGGACGTTTGGCCCAGTCGTATTTAACGTGCTATAGACCCCCTTTGCACAAAGGATATTTAGGGAGGGATCTCGTAATTTTTTGCCGAGATTAGATGACGAGGACGACATCTGAGCTGTTACCCTTATCTCCACACCACACCGCATCAGCAGGTGAATGCTTGGCCTTGACATATTTAACGTGCTACATAGCCCTTTACATGACGGTTTTTCTGTGGAATCGGGTCTAGAACCTAAAACATTACGATTCATTAGCGAAGGCATTACCACCAGGTCAAGGCGTTTCTCATCACCCCCATTCGGTTAATTTGCAAGGAGATAAAAAGTTATTCTTTGTTTCTTTATTCCAAAGTACTTTTAAAATGCTCCAAGATATAGGTTTATATATTATATGCTATTTGAAAGTAGTTATACATTAATAATTCATGAAATGAAAAAATATAATCTGATACTAACGTAATGAAAACACGTAAAGGCATAAAATAATAAAAAGTCGGAAATATTGTTCAATTAAAAACCTGGAAGTTAAAAAAATAACACATAAAAAGTGAAGTGTAGAATTTCATATTTAATTATTAAAATATAAAGTAAACCTTACCATTAAATATATATATATATTTAATACACATATTTCATATTTTAATTAATTTTTATGATAATCGTTGTAATTTTATTCCTTATTACTCTTTAATATCTTTCATTATAATTCTTCATTACTTAATTCCATATCATATTAATTTAAATTCAGATTTTTCTATTTTTGGATAAGATTTTAATATTTGATGAAAGGTATTTTTTTCTACTTATTAATTCTTATATAAAGGTTTTATTAATTATGATTTTCTTTTTATACGTTATTACATTTCTTTATTATATTACTGATGCGAATTACATGAAAATTAAATCAAAATCAATGCATTAATTGAAAAAAAAATTTTTTTGAAAGTATTTTAATGTCATCATGAACAACATGTTATACAAAATTCTAGAGTTTTAGCACAAGGGAAAAATCCATTTAAAAATGTTATCATTACAAATATAGAAAAATCAAATACAAGCGTGGAAAAAAATACTTTTATTCAAACAATTAAAGATTTGGTATCAATAAAATAAATTGCCTTAATTTTAAGATTTCATCTAAAATCTTTTATAGCATGTGTTATTATACAAAAATTAGTTTAATAAAAAAACAGTTTCCTTAACCTCTTCAAAAGCCATATCTTTCTAGTCATGGTACATTAAAACAGTTTTAGGATTAAGACTGGCTTAAGTAAAATAATTTTTTTAACTTATTACATAAATTTATTTTTATTGATTAATTAATATGGTTAATTAGTATTTAAGTAACCCATCTAGATATACCATTGTATGGGAGATAAGGAACTGAAACATCCAAGTTTTTATCAAATTTCAAAATTTGTGAAAACTTAGGCCAATCTACATAATTTCATACAAAAACTGAAAAATCTGGTGGGAATTATACTTCCCACGGCCCTTGAAAGGATTAAAATACTTTAAATTACTTAAAAGAAATATAAAAGGCATATTTATTAGTAGCTTACTAGGTGACATTTAGAGAGTTACAATAAATTTAAGATAAGTAATCCTCTTTAATATGTAATTAAAATGAGCGAACTTCAGTTTGTTTTAAATTTAATAATGTATACATAATATTAATCATTATGCCTTATTAAGTTTATTTTATTTATTCAATGAATTTGATATTTGTAGATTTAAAACTATTCTTTCGAAATATATTTTAAGTACATTTATTTTCTTATAAATAGACGTTTTTAAAATTAAATAAAGCGAAGACAAATATTTTATCTGAACAAGTATTCAAAATTTATTATCAACAATTCATTTAAACGTTAATAATATCAGAATTAAATTTTAATTTCGTCGGCTGCTATATTAAGCCAAATTACATCAAAATCCAATCCATCTTTACTTTTCGAGAAATAAAACACTTTTCTTTCAAAACATTCTTTTGAAAATTCAAATAATCACACCAAACACGACGTTCCTGTCCAAGTACACTCCAATCTTTGAGGAATAAAACGACTTCTTTCAAAATTCTAATAATTTCACTAAACACTACATTCTTGATAAAAAGAAACTCTCTGATACAAAAGGTGCCTTTTCAATTTTAATCATCTTATATTAACTCTTTCCCGTGAAGATTATTGATAAAATTTGGAATAAAACATTTTTCGCGATCTTGAAAGATGCAATTCAACAAATGCAGAACTGTCGCTTCTCCGCAAATTCTCGAGAGTCATTTTTAAGTATTCATACACATTTATTGACGGATCCGAAAAGAAAATGCTAATATAGGCAAATTTAACCTACCGACCTAATCGTTTTAGATATCCTTTCATTCTCTGAACTAGTGCTCAAATTAATATTATTCATTAATTCATAATTACGGGAAAGAGATACCGCCGAGGATTTGCAAACTAAAGGAAGGGCTGTTCTGCTATCGGAAATCTTTGAAGATGATGGGGGGGGGTTGTAAAATTGCAGCATATAAGGCATCCGTTTCGGCTAATTTAGAAGAATAATTTCGCCTCGTCAGACCTTCTGTGTGTTAGGGGAGTGTTGAAATTAGTTAGGACTGAAATGCGAAAAGTGTAGAGTATTAAGTTTGAATAGAATGACTAGAATAAATTTTATGCAGTGCTAAGACTTTGATTTTTATGGAGATGAATGGTTATTAATTTTTTTGTCAAAAAGATTTTGAATAAATTTTTTAAAAGAACTTTTTTTTGGTTGAAATAGGAGAATAGGTTAACTTATTAAAGGCGTAATTAATTTATATTCAACTGATTTCGCATTGAAATATTCCGTCATACCCGGTTACAGGGTGAGATCATAAGTATTCCAAAATTAATGCGATATTTTGAATTTGTCATCATTAGTAAATATTAACAATTCAATTAAAAATATTTCACTGCTGATGTGCGGTTCTTACAAGACAACGGGGTAAAGTGAGTGAATTTCAGCACAAAAAAGTGCATGTAGAAATTCACCATATGTATGCACAGAGTGAATTGTTTTTCAATAATAGCTATAACTGAAATGCTCCGTAAAGCTTGCCACTCTTAAAACGAAATAGCTAGACTGACTCGTCCGGCTTAGTTCTACAATGTACATAGATTATTCAACAGGACACCAAAAATTCTACAAGGGCCCGTGGAACTTGGGGATTGATAGATATTCCATAATTCTTGTACTTTCTAGAATCTTCAATTTTGTCGCCAAGGCCGGGATAACCCTTTCAGCCCTTCATTTTTAAAATGTGAAAAGAAAAATATTAAATACATCTATATTTAATCTCCTTTTAACCACGGGAGGAAAAGGATAAACAGGATGTCGAGGCAAATACCACCATCAAATTTTCAACGAAATAAAAATTAAGAACTTAAAATACCACGTGGCAAATGTCACCGGACGGGGCGAAAGGGTTAAAATTACGTCCATGCAGCATGAATTAAAATACAAACAAATCTCTTGTATCTTACTATAATACGAGAGGCGAAGAGAAAAATAAAGCACATTTACAGATCTGCAGCTCTAATAAGAAAGTTTCAAAAAATAAGTCCTCGGCACCTAAATTTAAAAAATGCTAATTTAAAGTCATTTTTTAATGTCTTTTGAATTTCTATTATATCAAGTATGTTTGCCGGTTTTCTGGAGCAGAGGTAGCAAATCTTCCTCGTGTTCTGGGAGTTCCGGTTTGGGCATGGCTGTTCTGTGTGTTATCTGCGAGACGTGTGACTGTGCCCCCCCCCCTGTAAAAAGGGGCTGTGCAAGCGAATGTGGTGAGCGTGTAGCTAAGTCGTACTCTTGGCCCTAGTTGGCGCTACCTCAAAAACAAGAGACGCTCCTTTTGGTTTAAATCTGCCGCTGTATCAGTATCACTGCTATATTGCGTATGACAAGTGCCATAAGTAACAACAACAACAAGTATGATTTCAAATGAGAATCCTATTATACCAAAATATTTGTAACACATCCACAATGAAACAATAATGAAGATATAATGTGTGTGTGTGGTTGTTAATAGGGATAAAAAAGAAACACACTGCCCTAATAATAGTGAAAAAAGTATCAGGAATTTTTTTTCTTAGTTCTATTCTATATATTCAAATTGAAAGAGGAATTTCTAAGAGAGCAACGAAATGAATGAAAGAACGAAAAACTCTCTTTAGCAAATGGATTGGATAAAAACATTGAATATTGGACAATTTAGAATTCTTCGAATGACCCAGTTTTGGAAATTGTTGTATTTCCTGGAATACAGAATCGAATAATCATATCAACTATATACTAAGAAAAGCAATTTATTTTAGATATTAATTTTAATAAAAAACTTCTAAATAAGAAACACTAAGAAATAAGTATCCCTTTTCTATGATAAACATTCTTTAATGCAGAGGTATTGAATTTTTTTAAATATTAGAACTCACTTTTATAAACGAATTTTTATTGAGCCCAATTTAATCTATAGTATATTGAATTTTCGTAAAAAATGAACAGAACACTTTCTTTTATGAAATAGATTCCAAGGACCGAAATGTTGTTTTGAGAAAAAAAAATATTTATTATCAAATATGATAAATAATTTTTATAAATACAAAACAAACTGCTACGAAATAATTTCCATATGCAAATTGAATTGTACAAAAATAATTGAATAAAACATGTTTGTAATTGGGTGGTTTGTGTGGTGGGACATAGAAGCTGAACCTTAAATAAAACCAATTATATTACATGCATTATGTGAGGAGAAAAAACAACAGTTTTATATATCTATATATGTTATCATCACGTTGAAAATATAGATATTTTATTTATTTATTAAGTGCCATTTGACACGAGTTGCCAGTGTGCACATTTTTCTGCTCTTTTATTACCAAAGGTTTTAAAGACTTTTTAAGCCGTAATCCCATTTTTTCAAATGTGAGAAATAATGTAAATTCAAGATAAATTGTAAGTGAAATTTTACTATGCAATGAATCAACTTAGTACATGCATACAAAGAGTAATACGCTACCTTTATAAAAAGTTTATAAAAGACCTAGGAAACCTTTAAGTTCAACGGTACAGAAAAATAAAACTTCATGAAAATAATATATTGAAATTATGTTAGAATTTTAATAATTGCAATTAATTGCGACAAAACTTGAATTATCCTGATATATAAAAGATAATTGGCGGATATACGAAATGTTATCAGGATAATTAACAAATAAGTTATTTCTTTGGAAACAAATGATAATAACTTATAATGTCAGAACATGAGGTTTTTGGCGTAAACAAAAATCCGTAGGGGAAAAATAAAAATGTTATTATCTGCACGAGCATCTAAAAAAAATCAGCTTTTAATAACGTGTTGCCATCGCATTTACGAAAGCTCCGATTAAAAAAATAAGTTAATGATTATAGCAAACAAAACCTGGAAAAATGTCATTTTGAGCACCTTATTATATGAAATAAATAGGAAATAAGATATGTTTTAAACAATAAATGCGAGACAAAGTTTTTTTTTATCGTTTGCGATCCTAAAGTGATTCATTCAGTGAAACCATTAACAGGAATATAAATATAATTTAACTCGCACGGACACGTGGTGTTTGGCCTTACAAGAAATTAGGGTTCTGACATGATACGTTGAAATATGCATAGCAGATTTCATTTTTATCTTTATTATACTATATTCATATTTACTTGTTATGGTTTATTGAAGCAAGAGCTCTGTTTGGCTATACTGCGCCAAGTGAATAGTAATGTTTCCATATAATGACAAAATAATGATGATATAATGATGACAAAAATATCATTATGTGTATTGAGTGTCTGCTTACATAAGATATTAAAATGCCCCTACTTCAGTATATAAGCCCTAATTCTTCCCAAATTTCTTTATTTGGCATTCACTTGAGAAGATGCTTTCTGGATGATGAGTTTTACTTTAAAGTGACAGAAATAATTGATAATCTGGATAATTAAAATACTATATTTGCGCAGTACTTAGAGTAAAACACATCAGCATCATAGCTACGTAGTTTCTGTATATTAATTTTTATTAATATAACTTGTACAAAGATAATTAAATGCCAAAATTCTGAAACAATAAAAAGGAAAATTAAATTTACGATTAAATTAAAAGACGCACTTTTGACCACGGCGATACAAAATAAGCATTCATGATCCCATACAAGCTAAGCCTATTTATAATATTAAACATCTTCCCTTTGAGCTGGGCAGTTCTCCAAAGAGCAGTCACATAGAGAGTGTGATAACAAATATCGTGCAATGAAATATAGCAATATTATAAAGAATGTTTTGAATCCCTTCCAACGCAACTTTACATTTGGATTCAATCACATGTAATAACTGTTTTGGAGTCTTTTAACAAAACGGATGATTTCTCACTTGCTTTTAAATAATGGTGTGAGATATGGGTTCCAAAGAAAAAAACACATAAAAAACATGAAAAGATGGTAGATGTTTTAAGGCGATGTTTAAATATTCATAAGAGAATGGAACTGTACCGTTTGAGAAAAGTAATTTAATGAATAAGAAATTCGCAATCAGTTAAAGATGCGAGTAGCCATCTGCATAGATATGTAGATGGTTATATAGATATGTAGATGGTAGATATGGTTAAATACTGTAAAAAGAAATGTGTTCCAATTTTTTTTCTTTATACGCCATACCGAAATTAAGAACGACTTATCTTTTAATATTGCAATAAGATGCAAATATTTTCATATTTCTATATTTTAATAAAAATATCTTTTATATTATATCTTTAATTATATAATATAATTATAATTTATATAATAATAATTTTAATAATATAACTATAATTTATATAATAATTTTAATACTATGATATAATATTATATTATAATTTATATAACAATAAAATAATATAATTTTAATATATTATTTTATTGTTATTATTTTATTATAATTATAATTTATAATAATAAAAATATTAAACTTATATTTTTATTATAAATATTAATATCTTTTATATAATAATAATAAAAATATCTTTTTTCTATATTTTAATAATAATATCTTTTAAGACATTTTACAGAATATAAATTGTCTACATTTTAAAGAAATCAGTTTATATTTATTCATTATTGAGGATTTCATTTATCGAATGGAGATGGTTTGGCTGTGTTGGTGTGTAAAGTTTATTGGCACAAGGGCCACATTTAGATATTCTGCGCCAAGCATACGGTAAAATAAGGACATATATTTAAAAGAGCTCGATTTTTAGAAGCAAGAGTAAGTAGTTTATACATAAAATGTCTAGGTAAAAATGTTAAAATGTGTGACAATGATCAGTGTAAATGCAAAACACATGTTAAAAATGCATTTAACAAACAAATTAAAAAGACATTAAGGTGTTAAATACAGTTGAGGAAAGCAACAGCTCTTAAAAATTTAAAAATATTTGGTTGGTAGTTTTCCCCCACCAAGTCCTGCATAGTTAGAGACAATGATTGGAAAAAGATTTCGCAATATGATTTAAAATCCTGACATTAAATAAGAATGTTTGACAGCAAAATCAATACAGCATGGGTTTCCTCTCTTCACAAATGAGATATTTATGAGTAAAACGTGTATGTCCGATTCGAAGGTGAGTAATCAAATTGGGAAAACCAATAAATAATGCATATTAATGAATGGCCATTACATTTACTCTATACTTCTATAGCAACTACTTTTCTTGATCTAGCTCCATAAGATACTTTTCAATCGCATAAAAAGTTTTCTTATGAGGCAACTATTCTCAAGTTCCGAAAAAGTGCAGCGAAAATACAGGTAGGCGTAAAAGGATACTTCCATTCAGCGTTTCATATGGTACGAATAACGTATTGCAGCACAATATAATTAGAAGAATAGGAATAGTGTATAGTTGCGCTAGGAAACATCGAATGTATAGGCTCTCTTTGTAATATTCCTACGCAATAAAAGAAGTTCTTGATATTTTTAAGCCTAGTAGAAAAATAAACTAGAGGAAGTAGTCTCCACAAATTTACTCACATTCTCTTTAACGAACTTGTCATGTCCGAGAAGGCCTTGTATGATATTGGCGTACAATAATTATGAAATATTAACTTTTAGCATTAATTTAGTATTTTTACTGAGTTTACAGAGCCAACTTTTGGCCAGTTTTTTAGAATTAATCCTTCTCATGTATTGCTAAATTATCCAAAAAAATTTTAATTTATGATTAAGACACGTTTTTCTCAATTGACTGAAACAGGTATTTTACACAAAACAGCACTTGTAGTCACAAAATCCAATACCCAATTAAGAGATTCCGTTTATAAGTTTTTGAAAGTACAGACATATCTACAGCCAATCCTTTTTTGGCTTTGGTCCAAACTTTTACAGGTTTTTACTCTATAGATATCTATGTATCTCATCTATTTAGATTTCTTTTTTGTACCTATGGTGTTGAATTACATTCAAAGAGCCAGAAGGACGGACTTTTGTTTGGCTGTTCGAATGCTGTTGAATGCTGGACATTGAACAGATTTTACTCAAAATCTGATCGAAGTCTGAACATTTAATGTAAATTCCGTATATCAAATTTCAACCATCTAGCTCAAAGCATTTTATTTACCTTTGTCACAGATAGACGGACGGACTTCTTAAATGTGTTTTTCGAATTGAGGGACATGGAGTTTTATCAAATTCCCGAGTTCCAATTTCTTGATGATTTCTATATGCTCTCAATACTACGTATACAATAAATTAAAAATTGATATGTTTATGCTAAATATATAGGAAAAATATTTCATTATATCAACCTTATATAACATTCATAAAAACTCGGCTATATAATTTTACCAGCCAAGCATTTGATTTTATAGCACTTAGCCATATGTCACTATATTTTTATAATTGGATACACGAATATCGTTTAAGTAACTATTTCTATTATATAAAATACTTTTTAAGAAAAAGGAATATTTCAGAAATAAAAAAATGCAAAAATATATATTTAATTCTTTTCCTTAAGCTGCACGAGTCGGCCAAATATTTCACTTCTCACGTCAACCGACATTTAAAAGAACTATCTTTCTTTTGTCTAGCCGTGCAAATACAAGATGAAAAAGATTAATTACTTATTTTTCATAAAAACAAGTAAGAACGGATGAACAACTTATGATAACGTTTCTTTTCTTCTTTTTATATCTCCTCATTATTTAATAATTATTTTTTTTATTTCCGTTGCAGAAATGAGAAAAGGAAAGATTAATGATGTTTTGTCCAAAAAAAGACTTTTTGCTGAAACGACTTATGATAGTCTCTTTCAAGATAAAACTTCTAGTCATCTACATTTCCTGTGCGTTGCCTACTTAATTATTAAAACTATTCTTTTGTTTTTCGCAAAATGGCAACATCTGTTTCTGATAGTTATCATTACTGTATGTAACTTTAACTAGCTGCAGCAATTATTAAAGGCAATTTTTTTTGTAACAGAAGCTTTTGTTTATAAATGTTTTCTTCGGATATAAATGGAGCAATCGGATCCGAAAGGAGATTTGGTTATCTGAAAAATGTATAAACCAGTATAGACATTCAATTCCTACTATTAGTTCATACTCTTCCTATATATATATTTATATATCTTTTTCAGATTTTCAATCGTTAATAAAATACTTTTAATTCCTTCACTCAAGTTCAAATACGTTTTTAAAAATTGTAGTGAATTAATACTTGATGTTAATACAGTTTTTCAGACATTAACTAATGAATTAAAATTAATTAATTTATAATACTTTAAATAGTGTTTTAGTAAATTATAATGAAAATTGAAACTAGCAGGTAAAACTATATATTTATTAGGCTATACACGAATATGTATAAGTTAATATTTCGATTTTATAAAATACTTTTTAAGAAAAGGAATATTTCAGCTCGATAGGTAAAATGCGGGGATTTTAGTAATTTTCGTGTGAAAGTGAAGAAGGTGAGTTCAATTCTTGCGAAAAATCAATCATTTTTTGATAGATCATTTATAGTCATTGCAATTATTTGATAAAAAGTAACTAAAATATTTAAAAAATAGGCATTGATTTTATGTTATACCAGACTCTCTCGTAGGTACAGGAAATTAACCATAAAACTGCATCACCGGACCGCTGCAACAAACACTGGCGGGAACTGTGGTTGTGTTCTAAGGGCCATCACCGGCCACGGTACAACCCTTCCCGTAGGAAGTACGTCCCGTCATAGATGGGAGGAGCCAAATCTCCACCTATTTATGTACTCTCCATGGTGAGGAGATCTCACTACAATGCCGGAGCATCTCATCTTCTTTTCAAGGGGCACGAACCCCCAGGGAAAAGGAGTTATTAAACAATTATATATTACATACTTTGTAGAATTAAGCAGCTTGTTGTGTAGAATTAGGCAGCTTGTTGTGTGGGTTTAAGTAACTTGTTGTGTGGATTTAAGTAACTTGTTGTGTAGATTCAATTAACTTGTTGTGTAGAATTAAGTAACTTGTTGTGTAGTATTAAGTAACTTGTTGTATAGTATTAAGTAACTTGTTGTATAG